>DWJZ01008247.1:0-11494 GCA_018249125.1 Asbolis capucinus
TGTAAGATGTTTTGCTAGTGTTTATAGTTAGGAGGTTTAGCGTGAACCATTCATTTATAGTGTTAAGGTCTTTTTGAGCGTTTGAAAAAGATAAACAACAATTAAATAACTTCAGTCAAAGAATGCACAGATCTCAAATAAGTAAAAAAAGCAGACATCCAGACTGTATTTGAGTACTATTTACATCCTAAGTGTTAAGGTACAGTTAGTCAGTTATACGACCATATATGATCGTTAGTTGATATAATTGACCTTTAAAAAAATATATAAACTTTTTAAAATAAATCTGGGGTCACGGTAGTGACCCGCCAAGGTGAGCATGCGAAGCGTGGTTTTTTTTTATGTGATAAGCAGGCAAACGAGCAGAAGGATCATCTGATGGTAAGTGATCACCGACGCCCATAGACATTAATAAAACCAGACTGAGGTGTTACTAATGCGCTACCTGCCAGGCTGGAAGTAATAGACCCGCATACACAGGGAAGAAAAAGAAAGAAGAAAAGCGGTACATTGCTAATGCAACTCTGATCAATAACGACAGCCATTGATCCAAGATACACCAACAACAAATCGCTTCAGGACGGGCGACAGAAGAAGAACAGGAAGGAGGATGACTGAAAGACGGGGAGAAAAAGAGGAAAACTTGCTCTCTGAGCCTCAGCTGGAACACGACGAATCGTTTGGCGGCTGATTTAAGCGAAAGAGTGGTAGCCAGCCAGATGGGCTTCACAAAAAAATAAAAATGCTTCCGCGAAGCCTTGCCACCGAGTAACTGACTTCTGAACGCCTTTTACGACACCATGGTAGGCTAGCAAGGGATTGGGGTTACTATTCTAAGCCGGCCCAATACGGCATAACGTGGTGAGACTACCTTTTCTCGAAGCGTTTCGTCTAATTTTTGAAGAATCATATATTGGGATTATATTATACCAGGTAAACAAAACTCACAGGATAAAATGCCAGCAGCGAACTTATTAAGCATATAACGTTTCATTGGCATAGCCCTTATACTTTAGGTTTTATTGATATTTAAAAAACGCCAATTTCGTCACTGACCCACGATCATCAAAATTCATAAGCCCTAGAAAGCTGAAATTTGGTATGTACATTACTATTCCTCACTACTATTATTCAAACAACAGAAAAATTATAAAACTTGGAACTTTTAACCCCCGAAACCATAAAATAGGGGATGCAGATGAGACTTCTGAAGATGATTCAATTCAAAGTAAGATTAAACTAAAGATTTAAACTAGTTTACAGGAACACATGTGACGAGAAGAGTGAGGGACACGAATGTGGTTTGACGTAAGTGAAAATGAAAAGATGTCAAAGAAATGATATGAATGTTAAGGGTGAAAGACACATTTTTCCTAAAGTGTACATTTTGTGAAGTTAGGCCTTGTGGAGTTAGGACATCTAGAGACAGCATCATGGTTGTTCATGAGATCTGATACCTTTTCGACAGTGCTAGCCTTAGTCTCGCCTTGGATTTTTTTACATGTGTAATTTTTTTACATGTCATTGATTTTTTTTACAGGTCAAAGTCAAAGTCATATCATTTATTTCATGTAGGTATTTAAAATACTCTTATGAACTTCATTTTTTAGAATCTACCACCGTTTCGGAAAGGTGCTATAATAATGTGGAGAAGAAACGGCGAAAGAAACTCCTCAGAACATCTTTTCAATAATACATAAAATAATAACACAAACTTATTAATGGAATAAACTTGGGTGGAACGGGCTGCGGATGTATGTATATTATTAACTATATTAATCAACATATTAATTGATACTATAATACCCCTTTTCTATGAGTCGGGATTTAATTTGCTTTATAAATATTTCGATGATTATGGAATGTGACTTGTAATAAATAATAATGCACTTAGTTTGTATTTCTTTCTTAATTTGTAAAAAAGTTAGTTTTTAAATGTTTGCTTATGTGTATTAATATTTCTTATATATTTCTTGTATAGTAAGTTAAAAAGTAATGGGAATCTCAATAATAAGTTATTCTATATATGTATATATTTTAGTATATTCAATATGTACTTAAATTTAATATAATGAAGGATTGAATCGCTGTTCCGGTTTAATTATAATAGCGCGGTATTGTTTAACCACGTGTTTACGATCCAAGACTGAATAGCCATTAAACAGATGTAATTGTATTCAAGTATAATAAAATCGAAAAGCGTTCAAAAGCAATAGTTGACCTATTATCCCAATAAACAGAATAGGCGCTACGTAGTGGAGTACGCTGTTAACCTCCTCAGTTAAAGGAAAATACCTGTGCTCGATAGTAGTAAACTAATGGGTTAAAAAATTTAATCGTCATACATATATTACCTATTGAAGATTTCTGTTAAGTCCTCTAGGTAATATTTGCTGTTGCGTAAATGCAGCGATATATTCGATAAACTAACCCTCTACTCAAAGCAATACTAAAAATCGACAACAACAATTGCAGGCACAAAATAAACTAAATCAACAGCAAACCAACTAAGTAGTGTATATTTTAAAAACCAACCCGTCGACAGTCCTTAAACAGAGAAAACGTCAGATAAACTTTAGTTATTCGTCACAATAAAACGACAGTAGCGTCAAAAAAGCTCGTCAAAAGGCGCCGACGGAACAATCGGAACGGTCTCCATTAATCAGAATGAGTGAGGGTTGGAGACACTTAATCAAAGTATCACAATATGACGACAATAATAGATCCATGAATATTTATAAGCGAATTAGCTTCGCTCGGGAAGACGAAATTCGAGACGGTGTGGCCTCGCCTTAATTGTTTGCAGGAGCTCAATACGTATTTTGAGGTTAATTTTTTTTTGTATTTTTTTAAGTTTCTTTAAACATGTTCTTATGTTGTTTAATTGTAGATAGGAGATAGTTCATATGTATGGGAGGTCTGGTCTAACACGTATTGCGATGATAATCTTTTTTGGGTATCTCTGAATCTCATCGGACGAAAGAAGGTATTTTCCTTGTATTGGAGAAGCCGAGGAAAGTGATTCCAATCTCTTCCGCCAGACAACGGTTGATTTGGGACTTTTTATTTTTAAGTTTTGATTTTCGTTAAATGACCTATTTATTCCCAAGACGAAATAGAAATTTAATTAGACATATGTATGTAAATAGGAATTTAGGAAATTAGTAAATAGGAATTCCTATTTCGTCTTCTATATCGGCTCCTTAAACCTTATTTTTATTTCCCAATACTTTTTTTTAACTCAATAAAAAAAGTGCTCTGCTCTGTACGCTGGTGTGTCTAAACACTTCTACAACGGAGGCAACGTTATAAGACCTATGACACGCCTTCCTGAAATTACCCTCTTTGCTTATTTTAATATAAAAATCTATGAAGACGTGCAAACTAAGCCACTTTAGATTGAACCCGCACTGAAATCCAACAACAAAGAACACGAATTAGTGTACCAAGTGACCAAATCCTGGTTTAACAATATGACGTTGGTCACTTCATCCCGGATCAAATCTATAATCCCTGGACTAATAGCCGGAAGGGGCACTTCATTTACTTAAGTTGCTTTACACTCAAAACTAAACCGTATGCTGCTAACTATACAGTCCCAGTTTGACTGACGTGAATTTCTTTATTCGGTACAATTTTTAGGTCCACCGTACCACAAGTTTGGTCGTTGAAATTACGACTTTGCAGCGTAGAGTTTGGAGTTTCAGTTGCATTGTATGGGGTGGTGCTTTGTAAAATAATTTCTAGGTCCCCCAACAGTGGGATAGGAGTTGTGAAAGCATTTCGGTGTAAGATTATGATATTAGAACACGTATTGCCTTAAGTCTAAGTTGTGGTTGTAATTTATTTCGGTTTTGAGTTGAAATGTACGAATTTATACAGGATACCGTATGTCTAGGTATCTACAGAGGTTGTTATTTATTGAAAAGAAGATAAAAGAATTTTAGATAGAAGTAGAAGAGAAGAATAAAGAGAAATTTACTCTATAACGATTGCTCAACAACATAAACACCGCCTACTTAACTACAATTAGATGGTTTTGTTAAACATTCACTTTTATTGTGAAAGAGAATTCTAAATTACAAAAATACATTTCATTCTCATCACATTAATATAAAATTCGATGTTTCGTCACTTTAATTAAAGACATTAAATAAATAATTGGCATTCAAATTAAAATGTGAAGAAAAAATCCAACGCTTTATTTTTCACCCCTAAACCGACAAGTTCAAGAAACAATTCACCTTCAGCAAACAGAAAGAATACCCGAATCTTCTTATTAAGACCAAATAAATTACTGCCTCTTACTAATTGGACTTCTCGCATTTTCTCAACAAAGGAATTTATGCAAAACACTCGCGCGGACAAATTAAAAGCGCCAAGGAAAAAAGTATAAATTAATGCACCCAATACTCATCTGTTTTAATTATGTGCGGGACGGAACATTGTGGATGAGACTGTGTAATTAGTGTACAAATGTGTGTTAGTGCACAAAAGTGTGTCAGTGCACAAATGTGTGTTAGTGCACAAGCAGATTAGTGTTCGATTAGTGGACACATAGGTAGTCTAAGAACATGTGTTTTAATGGTTCCTTTCACACCAGCGACAAAAGGTATCGTCGACTCGTTGTTAAATTAAAAACTGAATTCACTAAATTGGTGTATATCTGTGTGACTATAGTGTCGAAATATTTTGTACTATCTATAGTAACATAGCACAATTATTATATACCTTTGTTAAAAAAGATGTATCTAAGAAAATTTAAAAGTATATAAGCCTATGTAGTCCTAGGATATAGGATTGAGAAGTAAATTTTTTTATCATACTCAGTGTAACACAACTAATATATTTACTTACTACTAACACTCGTCTAGAACTAAATCTGTTTTACGGCAATCATTTAAAAAATAATTCTACTTTTACTGCTGTCTAAGGAAGCTATTTCCCTTGTAATGCAGACACCATTACACATCCAAAAGTGGTCTTTTACCAAGCGTCCTGTTTACTTGTTTGTTAGCTATTCTACAAAAAAAGAAACGCTATGCAAATAGCAAATGCCCCCAACGACTCCAGCTAAACTTGCTATGATCACATTAAATTTAGCCACCGGAATATCCACATTATTATCAACGTTTCTTTTAACGTTCAACGAAGATTTGGAGGGTCAAATGGCGTTATAATCGAGGCAATAAATTCTAAACTTTCACTAATTACTACTGTTGTCCGATGTCACTAGCTTCTGTTTACTAAAGTAGGTATTGATGTTTTATGTACGTTATTTTACGTATGTATGTTATTTTATATTATGTATGTTATTCTACGTATAATGTATCATTTTCTACTGCCAATCTTTTGCCGCTAGCGGTCACCTATCCTGCCGACCGCACCTGTTTTTGCAAAATTTTGATTATATAGGCATAGCTCGACGTCCGCATTTTGGCAGCATGTCCCTATTTTTAAAACGAAATTAAACGTCCCACGCGGGAAGGTCTTACTCCCGTCTTCGGGGATAATACTATATAATTTGAAACCAAATATTTCTTATAAATAAAATTATTTTTGAGTTTGATTTTTGTTTGCTATTTTTTTCTTTTTCATAAAACTAAACTATCTGTCGATAGGGTCAATCTGATTTAAAGTATAATATTTTTATCCAAAAATATTTCAATCCCTATTTTGCTATTTATAGTCACGTAAACATAATTTAAAAGTAACATAAAAATATACATATTAAAAACAATTCAGAATGTTTACGATTTTTTACTATATCCTGCTTTCGACGAAAGATTCCCACTTTTTTTACTGAAAAATCCAAAACGAAACTTGGTAAAAAAAAACCGTCAACGATGCATAGGGCGGACGTTACCACCCGCGGTTTCACCTGCGTGGTAGTACGTTGGTAAAAATAACTTATGTATATGGTATCCCAAATTATAATCTATCTCTCTGCCAAATTTCATTCAGATCCGATCAGTAGTTTTTGCGTGAAGGAGCAACAAACATACATCCATCTACCCTTACAAACCTTCGTGTTCCTTATATTAATAGGATATTTTTTCTTTATTTTGGAATACCGTACAGAGTGAGCGGTATGAGTGTGGGACCGAGTGTATTCGAGAATGTAGTATTGTCCGGCACAAATAGGCTGGTGTATTCTTATGGTAATTCAGTAGAGGCATGTCTTACACTAGACAGGTCTTTAGATTTTCATTACAAACACAAAACAAGTGACTTTTATTATCTGTTTGACACATATTTAATAATAGAGTATTATATCTAAAAAAAACTTTTTTTTTAATAATGTAGTTAAGAAAAATATTTTTTTTTAATGAATTTTTCTACATCTATACTAAAACTGGAACAGGGTCAATTCTGTACATTAAATATTTTTTTTAAATTTTGATGTACGGACGCTCTGTTATCGATAAAGAGACCAAAACATTTATTCCTAGTCTGTCTGTTTGTCTGTTCGACCTTCAGGCAAAAACCACTGGTCAGATTAAGATGAAACTTTGCATAATGGAACTTAAAACCCGATTATAGAATAGGTTTTATCCCAAGAAATGGCCTTGTTCCCGTAGGATAGTAGGTTAAAAAGTGGTATCTCTGAAACCACTAGACCACTTATGCTAATATGCTAGGAGTATGTACCATGTGATTCTTTATTTAAATTATAATTTAATACAATCTTTACTGCATCATGCTTAATAATATTAAAATCTTAATTTAAAATACATTAGTACTATGTGCATGAACTATCCGTGGTTAATTAAACAAATGTATTAAGCCAAAATTCGACAGGTTTACCAGAACCCATCAGCCAGGATACCCAATCCACCTTCCAGTCCCATCATTAGCGTCCAGCAGCTTAAAATCTAAAACAACAAAATTGACTGCTAAATTGCTCTTAAGTCACTGATGAAGGAAACACAGAAATAACTTATTATATAATTATTCTTGTGTTAATTTTTGCGTACAGATGTGACAGTTCCCTCTGGAGATTCTGGAATGGCACACCGCGCGTCGTTAGGCAGTATGCTCGATAGTAGGAATAAGTCAATTAACTATAAGTCTACACTAATATTATAAGTTATAAAATTCTTTTAGATTTAGTGTTTAAGTTAAGGTTAACATAGGTTTAAGAATTTCCTTACTAACATTTTTAAATGGATTATTGTATTAAAAATATTGTTGTTATAACAAAATTGTTACTAATTTCTAACAGAGATATGGTTTGTTTGCTAAAGCGACGTAAACATAATATAACACTGCGCTAAGAAATAGCGATGACAACTTTAAATTTAAGAACTTTTATCAAACAGAATATTGAATACTTTGTAACGAATTCACTTATGGCAGGACATACGATATGATCTTGGTCAGATATAGTACTTCCTCTTCATTATTGTATATCAAAAATTGTTATAAAGCATATCGGATGGTATATATCCATTGTTTCAACTTTTAAAATCTTTAATGAATAAATGTTAACAAGTTTCAGACAAGGTAATGCACGTGCTTAAATATTATAAGTTATTATTTATCTACATTTTACTCTTCATTAAAATACTAGCTTCCGCCTAACTTCATCCATGTGGTAGGTATGTTGATAAAAAGGGACCTATGTTTTATTTTAGAGTATAATAGAGAGAGTTATACTTCATTCAGATGGATTCAATAGTTTTTGCGTCCATCTATTCATCCATCCATCCTTACATTCATAATATTATTAGGATATTAGTATTAGGATAAAAAAAAAATATAAAAAAAAAACATTATACATACGAAACATAAAGTCAACTTTGTTATATTATCAACGTTATTATAAAAAATATATCTACCTAATTTTGTTATGTTATGGGTACTCACGACATATGTTTTTCACGCCGATATTTCGACCCAATTGCATGGATCATAGTCCCGGCTGAACAGCTGTTGAACCGTATCGTGAGTACCCGTAACATAGCATAATGTACAATCCACGATGAGACAAGTTTAAAATGATATATCTATCTAAATTAAAAATTACATATACTTTTGATTACTTAAATTATCGTTTATTTATTTATTATCAAAAGTAGCAATTGTTGCAACAGTAGAAGACAAGGATTTTTTCTAGTAAGTAATAATTCATTGAAAAATAAATAAATAGGCGAAGGATTTGAACCCAGACCATCAAAGAAAAACTTGAATTGAAACCACTAAGCTTATCTTAGCAATCGATGCTTTTAATTTAAACAGTTCAAAGTAAAAGGAACCGCATAAAATCCTAGCGAGTTAACATAAATCAAATAGAATACACCTCTTTGTAGGGTTGCTACATCAAATTACCCGAAATATTGGGGAATTTCAAAAAAATTATGTTGTAGTTACTACTCATTACTCTACCCGCACTTGGCCAGCGTGGTGGACTCACCCTGTGAGAAGACCGAGCCCAGCAGTGGGACAGTTATGGGATAGCAATGGTGACTGCCCATTTTCCATTTGAAAATTTAGCGCCATTAAGAAAAAATGCATAAATATGACAAAACTTTTCATTTATATAAAACAAAGAGTAATGAACGAGTCTGAATGAAGTTTGGCACAGAGATAGATTACAGATTGAATTAACTGATAATCAAATTTTTATAGGCATTTCATAGGCGACATTTCACGGGGGAAGCGGATAGAAGCTAATAGATAAATATTTTTTTATATATTTTTTTTTTCTTATAATTTTTTTTAAGCGTGTTCTGGGAAAATTTTGTCGACACCTACTGGCAACCTTACTCCGAAGTTCAACCATTCCTTCGCTAACAGTCCTCATTAAGATTTATAACGAGAACAATCTTTTATCCGAGATAAATCTCATAATACAATAGGAGTAATTACATCTGCCTAGTATGGGACAATAATCGAATCGATTCGCCAGATATCCGATGTATCGATTCCTTATTCGATTCCGATTCTTTATTGTCATTGTTTTAATCGAAAAACATTTGCATATTCGTTATGATTGGATATGAAATGGATTCATTGTGTGTACCACTAATTGTTCTTTTTGTTTCATGTAAAGCCGTTATTAGACAATGTCTGTCCGCGGCTTCGCCCGCGTTGTAGGTAAAATTGTTGATAAAAAGTAGCATATATAGCAGACTCAGTTCGAACTCACAATGATCTATCTCTGTGCCAAATTTTATTCTGATCGGTTCAGTGGTTTTTGCGTGAAGGAGTAATATACAACCATCTATCCATCCTCACAAACATTCATAATGTTAGTAGAATAAAATAGTTTTGTAGCAGTTGGCTGGCTTGCCTGCGAAATGATAAGTCTTGGGTTCCTACCCCGTGTCTGTATAATTTCATGTCACCTACAGGGAATCCTATTGTGAAGGTATGTGTGTAAAAAACCTATTAGGAGTGGTAATTTTGAAATTTCAATATTTAATGTTTGGTATTGAAAATCATTACTTACTAAACTTGAAAGTGAAGTAGCAACATTTTCAAAATCTTATAATGTATTAAATAAAACTCTAAATATATAAGATGCATATTTTTTTGTTTGTCCTTTATAAATTCTGAAGCTGGAGATAAAACGCTGATGTCTTTAGCAACTTTGTTCAGATTCTCCGGGAAAGGTTTTGGTATCAAAAATATCGATCTGGCACATAGTTGATGAGTAGCAACACGCGCCGGATACAGCTAGTATAAAGAACTTAAATGTATAAAAGTTTTATTGCGATTATGTAAACATTATTCAAAAATTAAAATTAAAATTTTTAAACATTTTTAAAAGTAATAAATATAAAATTCAGTTCCTCCTTCCCTTATATACCCATCCCCTTCACTATCAAACGAAAATCCCTTTCAAAATCTCCTATCTCCCTCTCTCCTACGAACACGTGACTAGCATACTATTCGTACAGTTTTCCCTACTTTATCGTTTCTTGAAAAATTACCTGAAATAGGCCAAATGAGCCTTTAGAATAATAACTGAACATAAAAAAGCTCTTACAGGCTTTTTGGCATACACTTTAAAATATGGTTGGTCTAAAGAAATTTATATACACTTTACTTATTTACCTCACATATTTTGTTACTAAAAAAGACGTTACTTTAGTTCGTTTATATATTTTTAATATATTGATAAGTGCATTGTAACATATATATATATATATATATATATATTGTAACATATATTGCATTGAAACATCTTTAAATATACATATACATATATCAGTTGAGTACCTCCTTTTTTAAGTCGTTAAATATAACACAACCATATATATGTATATATTTATATACACACACAGCCATCGCAACAGCCAGCGAGATGGATCTAATTTGTCCCGGCTTAACCAGAGTGGCAGTTTTTCATTATTTTCAGCCAGTGTCTTAAACGTGGCTTACCGGACACACCGACAGAATACCAAATGAATTCACTTATTAGTGTAGTTGCTTTCAACGAAATTGAGTTTTGAAGTAAAACAGAAGTTAGTTAATTAACTAGTCTGAAATTTTGATAATCAATATGACAGCATTTTTTTTGTTAATCTGTTACAGACCGTTAGGGTTTTTTTTCCTTAGATAAGTTAGCACTTTACTACGATCCTAAGGTTGCCAACTTTGCTATCTTATTGTATTTAATTTCGGGTCTACATACTATATAAAGTTGAACAAATATAGAGTATGCGAGAATATATTTCAGTACAATAAACCAATATTCGATTTGGCAACACTAATTTTAATAACGAAACCGCATTTTTTAACGTCTGACAAAAGACTGTGCAAAAGAAATGTTTCTATAAATAATAAGCTTACGACCACCATAAACTTACCTTCCCACAAAATACTATATTTTTAAACGTACTATATTTCTACAGCTTTTTTTTTTAAATACTATATTCAGACAAAAAAATGTTGACAACCCTAATCTCACTTGATGGTAAGTGGTAATGAAGTACGTAAGGTTAAGTTATCCTAGATCTTTGAGGTGATAATAAACGATACAGTTTGTATTGACTATGGGATAGCCTACGATGGTATAGGAGAACATGTTATGATTTTACATTTATTTAGTACACACGTAATTTATTAAATATAGTATACCTGATATGTAGGTACAAAATTAGGTTGTTAATTACAGTACAATAACTAAATTTTGTCAGTGCGGGTTTAAACTGACGACACGTATGTCAACAGAGACGTATCTCTGAGATTTTTTCGGTATTATTCCAAAGTCAAAGTTCCAAGGTTTTCACTAGATGGCGTGGTTTTAAATAAGGAATATCAAAGGGTCCAATAATATCTGTGAAGGCCAAATTACTACCTACTCTGCATTTTTATATAGTTGACTTAAACTACGATTATATTGTTCGCAATATTACAATATTATTTTACTATTTGACAGACCGGTTGGTCGAGTGGTTAGTGAATCGGACTGCTACACCGAAGGTCGTGGGTTCGATTCCCACTCAGGTCAAACTTTTCTGTGATGAGCAGGAATGTTTGTTCT
>DWJZ01008248.1:0-11493 GCA_018249125.1 Asbolis capucinus
GACCTGGGTGGGAATCGAACCCACGACCTCCGGTCAGTAGTCAGGTTCACTAACCACTAGACCAACCGGCCTGTCAAAGAAATAATAGTATTGTCTCAAAAACATGTTTTTAAATTATTGTCTGTCTCTGTGTCTGAACGCGTATCACGTGAAAACCCGTGAACAGATTTCAATGAAACTTTGCAGAGTTATTACTTGTATCCCGGATTAACATTTGGGATACTTTTTATCCCGAATAATACCGGAGTTACCTTGGCATACGGGATGAAAGTTTGTATGGGATTTCTTGGCCTACTGGTGTTAAAAAAAAACAATTTATGGGGGTAAGTGAAACTGCGGGTACAGCCAGTACAAAATACGAATTTGCGATCCACGAGCTATTACAGTAAAATTTTCGTAATCGCTTTTCGGTTGCAAGATACCCGCGGATCGACCCGCCGAACTGTCTGCCCTGCCGTTATTCATGAAAAGCGATTTCCCTTGACATCATCCTTCACCGCTCCGTTAAGGTAAGATGACCTTATCGCGATAACAAGGTTGAACTCTCTATTAAACCACTCCACTTGATATATACAATGTCGTCTACATTCTAAGTGACAGCGTGACGGTTTGAAAGTACTCTTGAACTTGGTCCTGGGTTTGAATCGTGTAAAACTCAAGTTGCAAAAGCCATCAATCTACACTTTTCTAGCGTGGTGGACTATGGCACCCTCACATTGCGAGTGGGGCGTGTTCAGTAGTGGGCCGAGTTGAAGTAAGACTTTCGGTCGAGATGACAACTTCATGCTAATTTAATTAAAAGCTTTTATGTAAATTGCAGTGTCTGTTTGTATATTAGTTTGTTTGTGTTCTATAAAGCTTGTTTGTAATTCAACTTTCTCTATATAACATTTTTTGCCTCAAATGAATTTTAAATTTTCTCTGTCTAGTATTTCTCGTTCTTTCATTATTTGTTATCTCGCTTTCCTATCTTTTTCCGTTGTGAAAATTCGTATCTTTGTCTACAATCAAACGTAATTTTATTTGAATTTCATGAAATGTTTGAACAACACACGCATTGTTACGTAATTGTGGTACATTTACAAAATTGGATTTGAAAGTTTACCTGAAGAATATTCAACTTCTTTGTCATTTTTGACACATCCATCAGAATTTGGACGCCCAAGGACGGCCAAGCCTTTAAATCCAACCTCTGTCCTAAGCCTGTCGAATTCAATGGATGCTCGATTTTTTTTCAGGTCATCAGTTCACCTGGTATTAGGGGACCTGTGCTCCTTTTTCCGAGACATGGTCTCCATTCGAGGACTTTTCTTACCCCTTAGAAGCCTTTTAATTTATTTAGTCTCATCTGACTCTCTGTCTGTTTATAATCAAATCTCGTACATTCAATTTGACCCAGTTCCCAGCGTCCAATTGAGCTAAACCTATACAAATTGGACTTGGATGTAAAATAACTATGTCAGACCGATGTTCTGTTGATTTGAAGTTTGAAAGGAAGACGCCACGTTTGGACTTTGAGTTTGTTTGTTGTGTTTAGAGGGAGAATGGTGTTAAATTCAGGTTCTGATGATGAAGCCAGAAAGGGACAACGAGTACAGCGTATTTTTAGTTTTTTAACTTTAGTATATCTTGATTGTCTGATATCAGATATGGACTGGGTGTAATTGGTTGAAGATGAGCTGGATGTAGACAATTGTATTATTGTCAAATATTGAGAAACTTGAAGGGTAACAAAACCCAGGTGGCAATAGATACGTGAGTACTGCCTCCTTAAGGATGGACATGGACTATTTTCTACTTAAAGAAGTACAGTTCTTAGGTTTTCATCGCTACTCAAAGAAAGAAACACATTTTTTTCAACATAGCACTTATAAATAAAATAAACACAGTTCAACAATACCCATAGCTAAATGGACGAAACCCTCAGCCTCTGCCATGGAATGGGTCGAACCACGGCTGCTGGTTTACAGCGTTGCCCCATAGTTTGGCGCAGTTTAGCATGCGGTATAAATTAAAGTAACTAGAAAAAAAACAATTTAAAAAGTAAACAAAAATTTTATGTAGATGTGAAAAAGAGACTCAGTCATAATGGAATGTCAATTTGTATTTATGTCAGAATAAAACAATCAAAACAAACTCCTTTACCGACAGATTGGTGTGGCTGTTAACAAATGTATAGTTAGTAGATAATTTTGTATTATTATATATTTGTATTATTATTTTATCTTTTTTTTACATGCATACTTATATAGGGACTCAAGTAGGGACTTTGTATTGTAAAATTTTGACTTTCGTTAAGCTTATGATTCCTAAGATGAAATAAACAGTTTTCATTTCATTCCATTATAACACTGAAGTTTAGCCGTGACCCCAAATCAAGCAACTATACCGGGTACAAATTGTCATGTTTATAAGGTATTAATTCCAGATAGAATTTGTATGTGTTGATCGAAATATCGGGGCGCTAAACAGTATCTTACAATTTTAAGAGTTGTGTGTGAAATGATCATCTAATCCCGCACTCAAATTGTTTGAGACTCTGTCTTTGTCCTTTTTCGTTTGTTAGAAGTGAGAATTGTCCTTATATTTTATCACTTGGTACAGCTTGTGAGGTTCTTTAGGGCTTTGGACTATCAGAAGAGTATCAATTTTAAGTATTAAGTAAAACGATATGACATTACATTGACTGTTAGCTAAATGTAAATGTAATAAATGTTATAAAATCAATTTAATGAAATGCGAAATGCAAAATATTAGGGTTAACTCAAAAGCGAATCGTCAGACGTCGTTTACTTAAATATAAATGGGACCAAATGATGAGCAGGCGCTCATTTCTTTTGCATTCTTTTGCATAAGAAAAGGGCATCATCAAAATCTGTAAACCCAGTATAAACTTATATAGTAACGCACAAAACTCGTCCTTTTTTCGAAATTTCGAAATGTTTTTCAAATAATTCGATATCTTAGACATTTGCCATTAATTTCTTCTCTTACTGCTTGTTGTCGTTTTATAGAATGCGTTAATACTAGCAGCTACTTCTGAATTACGCCTCTAGACGGCAGATGCTCCAAGGACAGGTCTGTGACCAATCAATACGTGAATGTTGCGTCATCAAGTGAGTTACAATAACTGCGTAGTGCTAGTTCCTTGACCTAAGTTTCGTCCTTTAATTCTTATTTTGTCCAATTTCCACTAGATACGAAACAATAGTTGGCGGACCGCAAATAAATTTATAAAGTTTAATCTTTTTCATATTTTTATATTTCATTATAATTACTTACAAACCCAGTCACAATAAACAGCTGAAAATTAAGGTACTTTTAAATAACAAGGTACTTTCTTAAAAACTCGGTTTACATAAATACATGCAAACATTCATTGATTCAATAACGTAGTAAAGAGACGGCGACTTTTTTTCACCTCTCCAACTGAAATCTTATTTCAAAGGGGTGATATGTACATATTTGCTCCCCGTCCTAAGATTCATCTCCGACTTGTCCTAAATTCAAAGCGGATCTTCTATGACCGATCAAGTTGATCGGGCGGCTGAAATCAAAGCGTACGTGCTCTGAATAACCATAACAAGTCTCATTTCAGCTCTCCGTCTGCTGTGCAATTTACATTTTAGATTAATGCGACTTCATCCTTATATGGCTTAGATGTCTGCTGACGGCACATGAGCTACCTCCTCGTCCATTATTCATCGCTCTTAAGTACTTAAGTAAACGGCTTTCCACCTAGCGCTTAAGGGATGACAGCACTAGTACATTCGATGACGGTAATGGAATTAAGGCGTTGACCCATTCGCCAAACGTGCCCGTTCATGTTTTAGGGCAGCGTGGCGTCATTCAAACTGAAATCTAGCATAATAATTAGGCTCAATTCAGCTGTTTTAGGGATGTATAAGTACCCGAATGTTCGGTTTTGTGGATTTGTTAACGTTATTTGCGGTGTGGGATGCGCGGTGTTGTTGCCGCGCAGCTCGGCGCTAGATCGAAGGCGGCGGGGGCGGCGCGCATGCGTGAGGGCGCTCCGCCGATGCCTCCGCCACCGACCCGCAGTCGCACCGCGTACCCATCGGCGACGTCATGCCGGCCGACGCTGCGACTTGACCGGAGCACCCTGCTCTAAACACTTGGAATAACAAACGCGCTTCGCCTACGCCCTCCTCCAGCGGACCAGGGTAAGTTGGTAGCGGCTCGCTCTTATTCCGCATTGGGCCTCTGAGAGTGCAGTGTCCAAGGTTAAAAGCTTCCGATGTGCTTTTCCCGGATCTGAAAACTGAAAGAGGACAGAGGGCGCTACGGTGCGCGGTGAGTCATCTCTGCGGCGACACGTTTTCATGGCCGCCTTTTCGGTCTCCTGAAGTTTCGCAGGCGATCCCGACCGTTCGAAGATGTAGGTTGCAGTGGATATTACGTAAGTGCGTGTGGAGTGCAGCGGCCGTGGCGCCGGTACTTTCGACTCGGTGTTCGGCCGACCGTAGGCAATTACGGCACGCGAGGATCGCTTTCAGGAAAACATTCACCATTTTATGTCCGAACATCGCGCCGTTCACACCGTGCATTCTGTTGATATTTTTGTGCTAAACAGTCATGCAGCCGTCATTTTTTGTTGTGAATCGATCGAATGTCGAGTCTTTCGGAATGGATATAGTGTGATTTCTTTGTTATATTGTGATAGTGGTGTTAAGGAATAAGTTATCGCTGCTTCTGAACTAGTGTTGCGGACCGACATTTTTATATCGATTTTTGTACTGTTGCGTCAGTTTCTTTTAGTGTTAGTGTGGAGAGACATTTCTCTGTAGTGTCGCAAGTAAGTTTGATAGATATTCAATTCTGTTATGCACTGTACAGATGGATCAATATGGTGACCTTTATGCGCTAATCGATTGAGAATCAGCTGATAAGGCGCGCGCGCACGACTTAGATGTGAATCGGTCCGTGACGTTGCTAGAAGGAGTAACGGATCTTGACCCGTTATGATCACCTCTTCGGACGAGACTAGCCAAATTACTTCATACGTTAACTGCGGTACATGTCAAAGTTCTACTCCAATAAATAAGTATATTTCTTTCAAAGAAACTACGATCCCAAGACCTTCTATTTTCCTATCTACATTTTGGAAGAAATTTAAATAAGTGTACTTTGTTTCCATAGTCCAATAAAATAAAGCCTGAATAAGTTTAATTGCAATCTAACGTTAAAAAACCCAAACCGAATCTAACTTAGTATTCATTTTGTACCATAACTAGTAAGCTTGCGAAAGAGATTCTAGCACAATTGTGTTTAAATACAATTTCAATAATAATGCCCGTGAACTAAATCGTAATTTACGAACAAAAACCTTATTATTTCGTGTCACAACCTCGTTTCTAGGCCCTCATTAGTCGACGTTCCTAACTAAGGATCATTTCCCGTCGGTAGCGAATGGTTTTTTGAAAGAATTTTCGTGCTAGCTACTTTTTATGAATGAACTGCACTGAGAACGCGTTTTTACATCCGTTTCACATTTTATACCACGATTTCATTGTTCATTACGAGCACTGTTTTTGTTTGAGTAGCCTTGAAATTTGAATGTTGAAGCGTGATTTTTTTTGTGAACTTGTTTAGGTGTTGGTCTAATAGTATTAGGTACGTGCTTGTTGAGAAACATTATCAATTATCGTTACGTCTTTGGTTTGCTTCTAATGTTGTCTCTTTATCACTTTCAAATTTATATTAAAAACAATTGTCTATTCTATAGCACTTAGTTTTGTTCTTTTTGTATTTTAATGAAGTGTTGCTTGTTATTGCGTAACTTCTCAATATATCTGAGTAATATTTTTTTTAACATTTGCTTTGAATAAAATTGATCACACTGAATTATTTTTAATTATTCTTTTATCACCTAAAATCCTATTGAGATTAACATCTATTCAATAATTTTATTCTACTTATATCTAACCAGTCCTGAAAATCTTTAAACGTTTCAAAGTTATATGTTAAATCTACCTGTTAAATATTTGCCGTATTCACCTTTTTGCTTCTAGGATATCTTTATCGTGATTCATTATGTTAAATATATTTATTTGTTTTGTTAGACCTGCACATATTTGTACCAAATCACATATATTTCTCTTTATAATCATCATCAGGTGCATCGAGTCAAGTTACATTTATGATAATTTCTTTTCAAAATTTAAGCTTGCAGTTATATTTTTAAAGGCAATTGAAGGCGATATTATTACTGGATTTTTTTATTATACTTAGGTCGTCTAATCTAATCACGATGACTTAGTCATAGGCTACTGTTGTGAGTCAGTTAAAAAGAAGAAGGAAGGATCCAATTTCGATTACTTACAGCCAGGCTAGTATGTGAACAAATGTATGTAGATTTATGGAGATTATTTTGTTTGAACCGATTGGGTATTAGAAAATTTTAAGTTTGTTAAAACCTGTCGACAGTCTGATGCCGTTTGTTTCTAATGCACACACACGTTGCTATCTTGTCCTAAGTTCAACTGTTGACATTTCAACTAAATATTCATTTTTGCTTTTTTAACAGTATTTGTATTGTCCCCAGGTGCAAGTTACGTGTATTACCGATGCGTTAGTGGCGCAGCTGGCGAGCAGCAGTAGCCATGTCGTCGGTGAAGGTGGCGGTCAGGGTGCGCCCCTTCAATTCCCGCGAGATCGCTCGCGAGTCCAAATGCATCATAGAGATGTCTGGCAATACTACAGGTATGTACAACTTTCAATTTAATAGAATCATGAATCACTGGAAATAAAACTTAACTCTCAAGTGAGGCTACGTGTGTACTGAGTAAGGACTATAGATCGAATGAACTTGTTAAAGCCCGCTTAGATTGGAGGAGTATTATACCCTCCTCTTGTTTCATACAAACAAAGAGGACAGCGCCGTCATGTACAAAGTTTTACTGGCTTCTAATTAAAATCGGAATCACTCTTTTTTATATTTTCCGCTCCTATGTCTCGAAAAAGTGGATTTCCATAAGTGAATTGTTTATTTGACTTTTATTCTCCTTTTAATTTTAACGTGTGCTCTGTTTTAGTAATGGTCATGTTCTAATTCAAAACTCTTAATTCTATTAGATCTTATGACACTCTTTTGCGACTCAATTCTACATTTCTTTGACGCCATGCCATCGATAAAGCCGCTGAGCGATTCTTTGGCTACGATTGTTTTCGGTTGGTAAATTCAAGTATATGGAGTCTTATTAAGCGTGCTGTTTTTTTATTTAACACATCTAATAAAATATCAAAAGTGTTTGAGAAGAGCCTTGTTAAACTGTTATTGATTTCAGTCTCATGTTCCTCTTGAACACCCTTATCTAGGTCAGTTATTAGAAACGATACGCGTTAATGTCCACATTGATCTGAAGTGTTTCTGTGTTCATGATGAAGTAGTTGTGGTAGAGTTTAAAAATAATTAACTTTTACTTTTTTTTTGTAGTACTTTCTTTGTTTAAAATTTATAGTACCAAATTAATTTAGAGAAAGCATGCCTGGCTTTCGTCATTTTCTATTAGTGCCCTTTTATTCTAAGCGGATGTCTTTATTAAAGAAAATGAAACAAAAGAAAACATTAATGTTGATACATCATTGCAACTGTCCCACTACTGGGCTTGGGTTTCTTCTCACAATGTTAGGGACATAGGCCATAGTCCACCACGCTAGCCGGATTGGTGCAGTAATATTGATACAAAAGAGTTACAATGCCTATTTAATTAATTAGCGTTTCAAGTTTAAAGATTTGTACTTTACAATTAAATTTAGAACTTGAATGCGACACTTAGTTGAAGACACATTAATTCCAAGCTCCCATAAAAATTAATTACCCAGATGTTTTGGGTGCCCAAATTAAAAGTTATGATTTTCGCTAACACAATTCCAACGTCTTCATAATTTTGAAATACGGAATTTAAAATATACTTCTTGATTTATTCTTCTTGTACCTCTCTAACTAATGAAGGTTGGCTATCAGCTTCTTGCTTTCTTCTTTATTTTAAGCTCTTCTTCTTCTTTACGTTTATCGCCACAATCCAGCTTATAAACAGTCTTCGTTAAGATGTATTCTGAGTACAGGTTGAAGACATAGTATGCATTCTTGTCTTACCCCTTTTTGTATAACAACACTATTTGTTTTTACTCCGTCTACTCTCTTACACTGATTCCAATACAGGTTATGTATAAAACTGATGTCTTTATCGTCGAGATCAATGTCCTTTGATATTTTGAAAAGTCGATCATGAAGTACTCGATCAATTGCTTTTTCATAGCCGACAATCAGAGAAAGACGTCTTGTTGCGTACCTCTGCATTTTTGGATCAAATCCTGTATCGTTAATCATATTATGCTTCTGTTGTGCCCACTCCGGATCTGAAATCAAACTGACTAACACCAAGGTGATTTAAAAGATGATCTTTTTACAAACTCTTATTAAACTTGCAGTGATGTTTGTATATTAGTATGTTAGTATAGTATTTGTTAAGTGTTCGGGTCAAGTCTTGCAATCTTATTTAGACAATGTCTTCTAACGCTACGGAGCTGCAATTTTGCCTCCTTTCGTCCTGATGACAGTGCATTTTTCTGATAAGTATGATCGGATACTACTTTCAGGATTGGCTCCAGACAAGGGAACTCCTCAATGGTTAACAATACAGTGTTTCTTCGTATTAGAGCTATATAATTACAGCTTGCGTTTTTAAATATTTCAATTAACCTTATTCATAAATGATAATGTTCGCAGGGACTTATCAATTACACTTATTTTGCCTCAAGTGATTTAAAAGTCGCCTTAATTCTTCGAGCTTTACAATATTTATGAATGTTAAATTCTGTAGCATAACCTTATTTATTTCTATTATAACTTCATATGTTTTAATATGTTTACTATCATTTATTTTTATATGTTTGTTGTCATTTAAGTTTGCCTACATTCCTCTTAAACATATATGTGAATGTTTTGAAGATATGAATATTGTTTATTGTTGTTTAGGAAAATGGGTAAAATACAGTTTCTAGAATATTTGATGTGGAACTGAAGCCAGCCAAATAAACTATATAAGATATAGCCAGAATTATTCATTGTGATGAGCATTTCCCATAGGCACCATTCGTTCTTACTATATGTTGGTATGAAAATAACACAATATATTGCAGTCAAGAGTAAATAGGCTTTTGTTAAGTTAGTGCGTCTTACCATCGAAGATTTCATCGCCATTTACCATCAGGTGGGATTGTAGTCAAGCGCTAATTTATTTATGGTAAAAAAAAAAGTAAAAAAAAAAGGTACTACTTTAACACTGCTAATTTAGATACATACATATATATATATGTATATATATTTTATTCTTTCCTTGCCATCTTAGGTCCCACTAATTCCCAAATTCCAAAGGACTTTAAATGTTGTACTCAAAATCGTTAATGGTAACTTAAATTGTCTAGTAATACATTTGTACACAAATCGGCACTAAAAAGCGATATACGTAATCATTAATGTGAATACTCCAGTGCATATTAAAAGGCTATTATATTAAATAGGAAAGAATTTAAACAATAATGTACCCATGTTTCATGCAAGCAAAAATTATTGTGTATACTATTATCCCAAAGGAAAAAATTTGTTTTTTTATTTGAGGCGAATAGGCTCCGAAACGAATGGACCGATTTGATATACTTTTACTATTAGAATAACATTATTCCTGGTGAACATAGGCGATAGAACATTTTCAAAAACGTTACGGGTCCGTATAAAAATTGAACCCAAGTTATATCGCGTTTGCTGCGGAAATTATTAACTATAGAGTGATGTACTACAGTTTTACAGAGGACATCAATATCTACAATTAAGACTACAGTTACATATTTCTAACTGTTACAGTTTCACAATAACTACTTTTGTCTGATAACTGTATCTTCCGAAGCGAAGTGAGTGCAGTTCCTGGTAATAAAAGAGCCAAAGAGTGAACGTCAATACCCTGAAGGCATTTAAACACCTCGTCGCAATCAAGACAACATCAATATTCATTAGCCGTCCAGCGTTTATTGACCAGGGCTCTAGCACTCCATCAATTGTCGACACCGACCGCGGTTTACTGCGCCGTAAACGTCAGTCTTCGTTACTGAGGGTCAGAGTCCTTCTGCCACTTTATCATAATGATTATTTATTTGGTGAAAGGTGGTTACATAGATGGTCTTCTTCTGTTTGGGTATTATTTTATTTCCCTTCGATCAATACACCTAGATACCTATCAATAATACATCTATTATGTTAAACGGCGACAAACTATACAAGTTTTAATTGTATTTCTAGACCGAATTTACTTAGTATCGAATCAGCGACAAAAATGTAGCTCGACATATACCAGCTCACTTGAAATGTGGGCTGGTATTTTGTTTAGTTTATTTCGAGCAGCCAACACATAAACACGTTTCGCAATTTGTTTCAAAATATTTTTAAAGCCTATTTTTAACTAGGTTCAATGGGTGTAATTAGGTTGAACTTAGAATGTTTGATAATCTTTTCATATTTGAGAGAACAAACATACAATAGTTAAAAACTTCCTCTAACTTCTACTTCTAACTATTGCTTAAGTATTGTACTCCATTTGTTCTTTCTTTATTTTTCTCGCTTCCGAGGTTTATCCTTCTTAGCAGCCAACAGGTTCGACTGCCCAGCCTGGTGTTGCCAATGTTCATGGACGACAGTTATCACTTAAAACGGTGGTCTGTTTTCTTGTTTGTTTGTTTATTACATATAGCTCCGACAAGAAATCAAACTTGCAATCTCTCGTTTTTTTGACAGAGCCACTACAAACAACAGGACAAATGACTTTTTTATGTTAAATAAATTGGAGATTGACTACTATCCCACCTGATTGAGTGGCGATGAAGTCTTCGGTCGTAAAGCACACTAACTTTAAAATCACTTTAGTTTATAACTAGTCAAAATATAACATTAAACATTGCTTCGAATGGTATTATTTGTGAAAATCAATACACAAGAATATTGGCTATTATCTCCAAGTAGATCAGTGATTGCGTGCGGCGCATCGTCTGAGCGGAAGGCCAAGTGGCGAAACCTTAGGAGTTATAGTCGGGTGAATTCACCGTGAAACGCAACCGAAATATTCCGGTTACCGAAACACTGAAAATCTGTTGCTTTTTAACAGATGCATATCTCAAGATAGGGTTGCCAGGCGACGGATAAAGTTGGACATATTTAGGTTTTTTGTCAGGCCAAAATAAATTCTTGCCCTGCTTTTGCTAGAATTTTTGAAAGTCGGTTGGATCGAGTCTCACTCCAGTGTCTCATAGCAGAGAGAAAGAGTGAGCGATACAATTTTTATACTTACACCTTCTAATTTCGACAGGCTTGTAAGACCTACGGGCCAGTCATTACTACACTAGGTTTTTCCCATGACTACCTCAGCGTAGTATACGCGTAGGTACATATTGAAAGTTGATTTTTACATTTTTTGTTCATCA
>DWJZ01008249.1:0-11492 GCA_018249125.1 Asbolis capucinus
ATTACAGGATCTTAAACAAATTGAACTAATTTGTATTAATCTTGGTTTAAATTTAATATAACTTTTTATTGAAAAAATTGCGAACGAACTTTTTAAAAATTACTGAGTGGTTTTTATCCCAATGCTGAATCTCCTATTTCGGATAATTGTTTAAAAGCCCCAATGCACCCTATATTAAAAAATTGTCCCCATTAATACATCCATGGTATTCGATGACGGAAGGGTGAGTCCTTTGTTCCTTTTAAGATCCTGTAATATCCTATGATTTTCCAGTTTGCCCCATACCTTATTGTAATTACTGTATATTGGTACTCGGACTCCCTCGCCGGCCTTTTGTTAGGTATTTTTAATCTTTACTAACATTTGGCTATTGATTCCTCTAATTTCGACAAATGGCGGATTTTTCGCCGGCATGTTCCTGTACTTCTGATTGAAGGGGTCCATTTTTAATTTAATGCTGGCCATCCATGTCATATTATACACTAATTGTTCACACCTGTATGATGAAATAATAACAATAAATATTGAAGGTAATGTAAACATAAAAATGAATGGACTCCCCTTGATGTACTTGTGTGGTTCCTGACCAATTGTCCTCAAGTCCATTTAAAAAGGAAGGGGGTAAATTTAATACTTAGTTTAAAGATAAAAAAAATTGTGCAGCAGAACAGTATAAAAAAGTTAATTGTTTCTCCAATGGTAAATAAACAAAAACAAAGTAAAGAGACAGAAAGTGATTAATTCGCCTACTCCATTATATTCGATGCCCAACAGCTAAACAAACATCGAATGCTAAGCCCAAGCGATCTTCATATACAAACATTAAAAACATTTTACATTGTGAACTGTCCTTTCCATACCTTCCCAGGAAAAATACGTTTTTCAGTCGCACAAATATCGCAGCACCCTTATCTCAACGGCGTAAGGGTAAAGGTACCTGTTACGGACATGTCAGAGAGTTTAGAGCGACTACACGACATGTGTCATCACATCATGTCAATGGAGGATTATGATAACCATCGTACGGATGCCATCTAGCTTGGGGAATCACCCTATGCGATCTCGACATCAGCCTCAAAACAATAGGCCCCAACTCCAAACCTCACCCAATCTTATTTCGACTCTATTCCAAGCTGTTAAAGATAATATTCCACTGGACTGCAATTTTTTAAATCTCATAAGGGTGATTTAGAAAAGACAATTTAACCCTAAAAAACGAAGCATGGACATTAATCCGCATGTAATATCGCAAATTTGTCGTCGCTCCGGCGGGTACACGAGGCCCATCTGTCGAACGAAACGCAATTCGATTTGCAGCTATTAGAGATGCCACGATGACTATGAACGACCGCTTGATTCAATGAATAAAAACAAAATTCAATGAAAAACCACCAGCATTTAGAATTTCATACTTTTAACACGAAAAAAATTCAAATTGCCTCGCGTAATGGATGCTCATATTTTTTAATAAAACAGTGAAATAAAATACCGAATCTGCATTCCGCGTAAATGCATATCGAGTACGGGTTATGCCCTTTGAATAATTATCCATGAAGCTAACCCTCTGACATGTCAATAACGCCCCAGCGATGTAACGCTTAATAAATTTCACGTGTATTCGAAACGCTAATAAATTGCCCTTTTTGACGTCTTATTCAGACGCACCGATTCTCATGTCAGTGCCAGTGGGGTGGATGGTTGGGTGCATGAGGGGCATAAAAAATTTATGGCGTCTCAATAGCGCCACGCGGCCGTGTCTTCAGGTGACGAGCATTGGATCCTTCACCCTAATTTATAGTTCGGATGTTTATTGCAACTAACTCTTTGTTCATGTTCATATTTATAAACACTTTTGTACTGAATTACTTGTGTTATGCGAAACTTTGTTTTTTTACTCTAAAAAGTTAAAAATCGTTTCAAAACCAGTTCATATTTAATTGTGGATATGTAATAAAACTACATTTTTTTTTATATTACCTTACAAAAAGATTAAGAAAAATATTAAGAATATAGTTATATTCCGTTAATACGTACCTCAAATTTTGTTTTAATTTCAAAACAATTTGTGACCGAGATTCGACATTGATTTCTATTACAGAAGTGGGTTGGGGATAGGAAAGGAGTAAGGCAAATTTTAGTAATTTGTGTTTTTATTTAAATATTACACAGATAACCATTGGCACAAATGTCAATGCACTTGCGGCACAACACTCGCACCATTGTACTTGCGGCACAACACTCGCGACACGATACTTACGGCACAACACTCGGTACACTAGAAGTTCTATTTTTAAATATCTTCTATTCTGCTCACATTTTTTTTTCCTGTACGTTTATTTCTATTTCGCCCAGAATGATCTAGAAATTCTAGTTTTTAAGTTATAAAAATCCCAACATAATACTTGGGGCTCGAACCACCTCTGCTTCGATAGTCCGATGACACAGCTCACGCAGCTCTGATAGATAGCGTCGAATTTGCTACGCGACATTAATAAAAAAATTATCAGCAGTCTTCTTTACCGCAAACAATGAACATTTGTGGGCCCTGCCCTGTAGGATAGTGGTCACTAATGAGATGCTGAATTAGGCATGATGATGATCAAACAATGAAATAGTTAAGGTAATCCGCAAACAAAAACATGTTGTTCAACGCAAATATTGATCGAAATACAATATTACCCTTTTAAATACTACACTAATTACTATATAATTATATAACTGTGGTTATTTTTTAATTCCTCATTATAACAAGAATAAAAACCGCAAATCATTAACAACAAACAATATAATGACAAAAAATCTAACACTCATAAAACGTGTTAATAACAACGCATATTAATATGATTCCATAACATCCATTTGGTCAATTGGACCATAATTATAATGTGTTAATAAATCACGCGTGTGAACAATTATTTCATTGGCTCATTCGTTTCGGAAGTGCTAATTGTTATTCGATGCCACACATACTTGCTAATTTCGCGGTTATATCATTTATTAATATAGATTCTTTTAGAAGTATTTTTATATAATTATAAGAATATAGCTGTAGATTTAGGTACTTGTTGGTACCCGCGACTTTATCTGTGGAAATGGTTCTTTTATCCTTTAATTATAGGGACTAAGCGAAATTTATAATCATCATTTTTTGAATGAATTAAATGAATTAAAAAAAATCCTTGTATAAGAATTAAAAAAATTAGAACCACCGCCTGTAGATTTTGTGTATAGAAAAGTGGAAATGACGTTTGTCTCTTGCGCACGGGTGCGGATGCGAGTCGCGTGAGAGCTGTGAGGGTGAGAGCGCGCAGTGCACTCTGGATGACGGTGGCAAAGCGTTTCAAAGGTAAAAATACCATGCAACTTACCATGTACCGCAGTGAAATAATTGTCTTTCTTTCTAACTTTCAAAATTAGGTGAGAGCATTTACTTATGGATAACGTAATTTTTAGATGAAGTTATTAAAAAAATATTTTATTACTTTTGTTAATTTACTTACGCAAAGAAGTGAAAGAATATTAAAGAATGTTTGATAATTATACTCCATTAATAATTACAATTTTGTTAAACAAAAAATGACCAAGATAAAAAATGTATCAGCAAACACTTTTTACCGCAAACAATGAACATTTGATGACGTTGCCCACAGGATAGTGGTCACTAACGAGATGCCGAATTAGGCTTTGTGGCAGTTTGTCAATAGTACCTCGTGAAATATAGACTAGTGAGGTCGCTGTTTGGTGCAGTTACCCTTTGTGAAGTAGTTAATCCTTTATTGCTTTGGGATTAGGAAATCCGCAAGTTATCTGTAATCAGATCTGCATTTACCTGAATACTGAACAAAAGTTTTTTTACTGAAAATGTTTGTGGAAGATTTGGCATACAGTGGTAAGGTAAGAAAATATAAAAATATTTTTTTATCTATGTACAATTTACTTTGGTAATGGCTGTTTTTCTAGACTATGTATACTAATATTATAAACTGAAGAGTTCGATCACGCAAATTTCAGATACTACTGAATCGTATCGAAAAATTCTTCGTGTTTTTAATGCATCATTTAAAACAAGAATAAAAACCGCAAATCATTAACATCGAACAATATAATGACAAACAAACTAACACTCATAAAACGTGTTAATAACAACGCATATTAATATGATATCATATCCAGTTGGTCAATTGGACCACAATAATAATTTGTTAATAAATCACGCGTGTGAACAATTATTTCATTGGCTCATTCGATTCGGAAGTGCTAATTGTTACTCGATGTTACGCATACTTGATAGTTTCACGGTTATATTATGTATTAGTTAAGATAATACTGTTAGTTATTGTAAGGCAAATTAATGCAACAGATTTGGGTATTAGGTGGTATTGTCTTCATCTGCGGTTATAATTCTTTTTATTTTTAACTGTAGGATGTATGTGTGTGTGTGTGTGTATGTGTGTGTACTGAGGATATCTATCTACAATCAAAATTCCTTTTTTACGAATATTGGAAAAATCTGTGTATTTAATTTATTTATACTAAAGGAACAGAAATGCACTCTACTCTACTAAGTTTCAAAATTCTAAAACTTAAGTCTATGTAAAGCTATGACTGAAGCGGTGATAGGTTAGTGGTTGAAAATTCGGCCTCCTACTCGGGTGGTTCGGGTTCGAATCCCAGGGAGCGCACATCTGACTTTTCGGGAGTTACGTGCGATTTAAGCATTTAAATGTCACTCGTTATAACGGCGAAGGAAAACATCGTGAGGAAACCTGCATGTCGGGGAGTTTATAAAATTCAAAGTGGGTGAAGTCTGCTAATGCGCACTTGGCCAGCGTGGTGGACTATGACCTTAACCTTCTCCTTCAGAGAAGAGACCCGTACTCAATAGTGGGCCGTGATGGGTTGAGACGAAAGCTAATACGGATATTAACTGGTGTAGCATCAGGTGAGATCATGGTTAAGTTCTGACTTATTTAAATTAAAAGTATATTGGGATTGCGTTCTTATCTTGAGATAAGTTTGGCGATATACTCTCAAGATGGCGTTCATAAACTGACTGACCGAATTCAATTGTTTTAGAAAATTTAACTTTGAGATTGCGTTACATCGACATCAGTTCACCGAAACAGCCCTCAAGTGGCTGCGCTTAACCTGAGATCGCTTTAACCCGAGCTTGACATGAGTGACACAAAGCCTAATACGATCCCGCGGCGTGCAATCTCATTAAAGTTGATAACGTCACGGCTGTTGCGTACGCCAGTCGCAAGTCGTAAAGTATGAAGGTAGAAGCAGAAAATATTAGCAGTCCATGCACAATGGGTTGGAATAATGCTATTTTGGTTTTTTTGTAGCATTTATAGCCGAACACTGGTGTTTCGAATAAGTTGCGTGCGTATTAAAATTAATTTGGAAGATTAATTACTTCATTATCCGTACTGCGAAGGAATGGAATAAGTTGACAGCGTCGGTATTTTCGTTTGATTTTAAAGTTAATGTCTTCAAATCAATAGTGAAGGCTTTTACTAAGTTAGTGCGCTTCACCATCAAATACTACGTTGCCACTTACCATCAGGTGGTTTCGTAGTCAAGAGCTAACCCATTAAATATAAAAAAGACTGAAAATAATAAAGGCGTATCTGTTTACAGTAATTGATAAGAATAACGACCTTATAGTTTTTACAAGCTTTTATTCAACTTGCAGTAGGTATATGTGTGTATTAATATGTTAGTATATTTGTTTGTTACGGGTCAAATATTTCAAGCTTAATTAGACCCACTTCCTCTTACACTACGGAACGGAAACTTTGCATAAAGTTTTCATCCTGATGACAATGCATTTTTATGACAAGCATGACCTGATACTGCGTTCAGGATTGGCTCCAGACAAGAGAACTCCTCAACGGTTAACAATACAGTTATGAAATTTTGTGAGTTACTTTGTATTATGGATCTATCGTTAAAGCTTGTGTTTTTTATATTTTTAATAAACCTTGTTTTGTTAAAGGCGAACCTCTCAAGACTCTTATTACATTAAAGAGTTATAGTTTTTATATTATAGTTTCCCGTCGCCGATATATAGTTTTTAGTATCGTTATTTACCCCTGGAGGCCCGGACACCTCTTAATGTGGGAAGAGAACCAAGCCCAATAGTGGGCCAGGTTGCAAATATGATGACCAACTACGTATAGGATATTAGTAGTTTTATATTAATGCTGCGCTAAGAAATGGTGGTAAAACACAAACGTTATCATTAGATAGCTGTCGTTATGTAGTGCACCGTAGTGGACACTCCAGACTTCCAGACCCAGCGGTGGGGTTTAACCGAATAGTATCAAAGTCAGTGCTAAACCTCGTAATATCCGGTTAGACAAAAGTGGTACCCGTCTCGAATACTAATAACTTCCGGCTGTCTGTCTGTGAGTGTTATATCATTAAGACCCAGCAGCTTAGTAGTAACCTGAATCCAATGGTTAGATTCGATTCCTGGAGTTTACCTATATGATTTTTCTCAATAAACATAGTTATTAAATGGCATTGCATGCGGTGTCTAATTTAAGGTTGATCGGACTAATATATTGCCAGAAATATTTTGTCTTCGCTAGCTCTAGACTGGCATCACAACTATTGACTGGCATTGCATGCCGCGTTTAATACGAGGGCAGTTAGACTAATGTCTTGCCAGCACTTCGCCCTTTATGGGTCTTTTGGGCAATTGAATAAAGTTTAAGATTGACGCAAGTCAGGTTGAGCTCTTCGTTTTCTATATAATACATCTCATCATGTACAAAATCGAAAATAGTGTTAATTACACAATTTTTTAACTCAATAATGACTGTACCAATTTTCTTATATTTTTATTTTTTTATTCGTATGAGTCCTGATTAACAGAATGACAATAAAAAATTTTCGAAAGCAAACAAACAGGTTTTTTTTCATTTTATTTTAAATTATTTTTATCACGAATTTAAGCTCATATCTTATTATATTATATCATAAATTAAAATAAATAAATTATACTCAATAATTTATTAAACATACGACAGCATATACTCCGTATATTTAGGTATACGGCTTCCGTATACCTACGGCCATGACTCCAAGGCGATATAAAGCCAGTTATCTAAAAATCCCCAAACCGACAACCCCATTTAAAACTAACAAATCGTTTCTGAACTGCAGCTCTCACCCATACGTTTTATCTTAACTCCGCGCGACTAAAAGCCGTCGCGTCGTCTTGGAGGCTGAACATGAAAAATTCAGTACTGAAGATAGACGGTCGCGTGTAGGGTTACCACACGAGTGGACTTTCGGGGACTTTTAGGACATTTTAAAGTCAGTCAAGTAATTTATTATGTGTGTATATGTAGATTCTTTTTATTTCCCAATTCAGTTATGAACGTCATTTGTTTTTATTTTACCACCGTTTCGGAAATAATAAAGAGCTGGAGAAAAGGTTAAATATTCTGTAATTATTGACTATTACTTATTAGTGAGACTACTGATATATTTTAAAACTGTTGTACTACTTTTACTTATATATTTCATCATTTAAAAAAACCGGCTTTAAGTGACTTCGATGAAATGATAACATCACTATCAACGTATTCGTCCTAATTAAATACGTATAAAAATATATGAAATCGATTAACTAAGTAAAAAGTTTTGAGGTAACATAGAAAAAATACAAATGAAACTACAATTATCTCGTGAGATAATTCTTAAAAAAATATATCTCATAATTGGTATCTGATTGTTTTTTAATGTTTATCGTTAAAAAATGTTACATTACGTAATTGATAAGCGGTGTGTTTTAATGTCATAATTGTAGTAGTCATCACTAAGAAATAAATTTTATAAAAGTCTAAAGTGCTTTCTATCATGATTTTTATATCGGTGATACAATGTACATGTATTCTCTCTACAAGAAGGGATGAGCAGATTTTATTTTAATTTAGATATATTGATTACCTACATGTAACATTAATCAATATTGTGTGTCCTATCCAGCTCATTTGGCGTAAACTTTTATAAGAAAATTAAAAAAAAATCCGCTGTAACTAAAACTCATGGTGATCGTACGCGTCTTAAATGTAGATTCAGGTAAGAAGTGCAAGGTGTAGCGGGAGTCGCTTTGTCTGGATATAGGTGACTGTGTCGCTTGTTCAAATGGCTTGCTGGATCCGGCGCCGTACTCGGGACTAGCCCATTATCATTTAAACCCACTTTTCTATAAGCGCTTTTGTCCCCGTGGCCGGTGTACGATCGGGTGAGTTAAGCTACCTCGGTGTCATGAGAGTTAAGTAGTGGGAAACTTGTTGAATGCTTCCGTGTCTCTGAGGGCACATAGCTTTGTGTGTATACTGGAAAAAAATCTGTAAACAAGGTAATAAAAACGAAATTCGAAAAACTAATCCATTGTTTTTTTTAATCATTCAAAAATTCTATGTGGGAATAGAAGAATATTTTTTATATTATACTTTGACTAATGACATTCTGCATGTTAAGCTGTATTTAAAAAAAAAGTGACTGTAAAAAAACTTGTTTCTAATACAAATTTTATTAAATATTTTTTTTTTTTTATCATTTAGTCTACAGTTCATACAGATTCTGAATATCAAACGACGATTGTTGTACACAAGAAACTCTTTAAGAAAAATAGCTATCTCCGTCGCTCCTTTCTAACAGTATAATTCCCTCTTACTCAAAAAAATCTTGATTATTATCACGCAAAACAAAAGTACTAGTATTTTTTTTATAAAAAAAAAAATATTATGTACTAATATCTAATATTCTTTTAAGTATTTCTGTAGTGTATTGTCCCCAGAGATTCTGAAATTCAAACGACAATTCTTGTACGCAAGAAACTCTTCAAGAAAAAAAGCTATCTCCGTGTCTAGTTTGTAACAGCAATCTGAGAGACGTGCGGATGTAGGTGACTGAGACCGTCGGGTAAATGCCTTGCTAATTCCGCTACACAGCTACGGTTCTTTATGATGTTTTAGAAGCTACTTACGAGCCTTTTGTCTCACTTTTTTTCTTTAGTTTCTGCCTCGCGATGCAACGCGCTGTATGGTCCGGGATGAAAAGAACTGTCTTTTGAGAGTTTTTCTAATGGATTGGCTCGGTGAATTAGCGCCTTGCGTTCGTGTAGGTTTTAAATAATGTGTGTTGAAACGGTTTTTTTTTTCTTCAATCTTAATGAAGATATTAATGATGTGTAAGATTTTTGTTTTCGAAAAATTGTGTCGTTTGTTAAGATATATTTTTTCTTTGTGTATCTGACTTATGTATTCACTAAAGACAGTATTTCAAAATTACATATGGCACAAATTATAACAATTTTTATTTCGTAAGAAATTTCTTATACTAACTTAATATTGTGGTAAAAAAAACTATTTTTAACATGACAATGTTAACGACTGGCATGCAGTAAGAAAACCACCAACAAACACCTTAAAAGCTGGGTTAATTGAATAACATCAACACCTTACTATCTTTGTTGAACTTAATAAAATGTCAGCTCATGTGCACATGTCTACACCATTATCTCGTCAGCCGACAAACTCATTACTCGATAAATAATCGCAATTAATAACTAGGCAAGGCGGCCATTGCGTAGCGCGGTAGCTAAACCACGCCCACTTTTGGTATTAGAATAAAATTATACGAGAGCGGTGCCTTAACGACTCCGGTGAATTAGAGACCAGTATTCCGTGCCGCCGTGTTGCACGATCTTCGACTTTATTACATTGTAATAAGAACGACGCTAACCGTTGGGCAATTTGTCAGTTACCAGTATCAGCTGATCTGTGAGCCAATCGATTATATACCTTATGCGTTGGTAATAAAGTGGTAAACGAGCAGGTGTGTAAGACAGGTTCATTCGATAATTGCCTGAGATCATAGCCTATATGAGTGAGGTGGGTATTAATTATGGCGATTTTTTGCGATTATGGGCCGGTTTTAAATAACCGAGATACGCCTCTTGTTGGATTTTTAAAATACTTACTTACTGATCAAAATTGCGTGTGGAATTGTTTTTTGTGCCTAGTTAATTTGTTTATTGTTACTAGTTAACAAGACGTCGCGTTTATATAGAACTGGTTACTGTGTAGAGCTCATTTATACTAATATTATAAAGAGGAAAGATTTGATTGTTTGTTTGTTTGTTTGAATTAGGCTCCGAAACTACTGGACCGATTAAAATCTATATCTATATGTCCTAAGATAAGATTTTTTAAAAAAAATCTTTTACCAATACAATCCTACATTATCCCTGATGACAATAGGCTATATTTAAAACAAGAAAAATATAGAACCGCGTGAAAATTTCTACAATGTAACCCGACGTGTGAAAAAAAAGTACGTTGCGGAAATGATTGACAATAGAGTGAAGTGATGTACTACAGTTTTATAGAGGATATCAATATCTACAAATAAATCTGTGATAGTGTATGTCTTACTGTTACAGTTTTCTGGTGACTGGTTCTTCCGAAGCGAAGCGAGGGCAGTTTCTAGGTCATAATAAAATTAGATCATTTTTTTTACTCCAGAGATGTATTGGTTTGTTAGTCGTCGTCCTGTCCTGGAGGGCACGTTAATTCGATGAATGTCCCAGGTGGTAAAGTTACAGGAGGGCATCGTGTAGCATAAAAGCCTAATATTAGGTTGGCCACTAATACTTTAAAAATACTGGAGCGCGTTCATTTTAGGGACTCCTCAGACATGAGGAGATATGGCTCAATAATAGGCATTCAATTCATTGAAACTATACTTTAATTATGAGTCTATTTATGGGCTTCCCCGGCTTCCTGTTACAGTTTTCAGTAGCATTGCATAAAATCACAAGGCAGGGTAACGATGTTCGGCATCAAAAACAGGTTTATTAACATTCATTTATTTACCTTAAAATATTCCTAATACTAGCTGTACCCGGCGCATCGGCTCATAAACCATGTGTACGATCTATGTAATTTTGGTGCAAAAACTTTTTACAGAGAATTCTGAACAAAGTTGCTAAAGAAATTAATACTCTATCTCCTACAATTTAATAGTCTTTAAACGACAAACAAACAAACATTCATTTTTCTATACATATAGATTGTAAAGATAAGTAAGAAACATATTTAACCTTGAAAGTTTTACTCCTCCGTGATGTATGTATGTATCTTTTATGTATGAGGATGGAATAGGATCTACTACTATCACGATTTAGAAGGCGTTGCACCCACCGATAAAGATCAGACACGAACAGCCGGTGTAAAGTTTTTATGCGGCTTAATAAACATATATACACACTATGAAGCCTGTTGGTCTGGTTAGTGAACCTGACTGCTATGAAGGTCGTGGGTTCGATTTCCACCCAGGACTCTGATGCAACGGAATGTTTGTATTGTAAGTCCGGGTTTTAAAAAGGCCAGGTTTGACAGGCCGGTTGGTCTAGTGGTTAGTGAACCTGACTACTACACCGGAGGTCGTGGGTTCGATTCCCACCC
>DWJZ01008250.1:0-11492 GCA_018249125.1 Asbolis capucinus
TGTGTAAGTCTTCTTGTTTTTGGCCATTGCATCGCAGTGCATAGCTTACATGGTCATATACATCACATAAATCATGCGCTCGGTCGAGTGATTTCCCTGACAAAGCTAGGTTTTGAGGATGATGGTGAGACGGGGCCGTTTTTGTAAATGCAAAAACGTCTTAACTGCTAATAAACAAGATTTGGTCAGTGTAGTGTCGTGATATGGTAAATAAAACATAAAAACGAACTAGATACAAAGTAGACAGACTAATGCAGTAGTATCAAGTGTCATTCATCGGTCATCTGTCAACCTGTCAAAAGTTTCTCATCGCCACCGCATTTCAGTCGGGACCATGATCCATGCAACTGGGTCGAAATATCGGCGCAAAAAAATATATCGTGAGTTCCCGTAACACAGCATACTGGACATTTACCAAATTTTAAAAGTCTTTTAAGGTCCAAATATTTAGAATTTATTTATTATTAGTATAATTTTATATTATTTTTATCTTACAAATACTAAATAATACGCACCTGAGAGTTTTCCATACAGTTCTCTGAGGTGTACCAGTACGCAATTGGCCAGCGTGGTGGACTATGACTCCTACCCCTTATTGTGATAGAGAACCTGATCCCATTAATGGGACAATTAAGGGTTGTAGTGTGGCATTTTGTAAGAAAATTCTTTGCTAACTTCACATTAAATCTAATAAAATGTAATTATTAAATTACTTTTCTAAGAAAACAAGCTGCCGTTAAGTAATAATTACTTAAATCTCTCCTTAGTGTCAATTTTGTTTGAACATATTGTACTAAGGTCTATTTGAGTAATTATTAACTTCAGTCAACTTCAGTTAACTTTGGTCAACTTGAGTTAACTTCAGTCAACTTCATTTAATCAACGCCTGAGAGGAAGTGTCATAATTATATCTTTCGGCAAAATATTCAAACAAATTTTAATGCGAGACCACAAAATTTAAGTTAAATCCTCGGAAGCTGTTGAATAATCTCATAACTATTCAAGGAACTCACAAAATAGGATAAACAGATACCCACATAAAAATACAAGCGATTAATTCATTTCGAAACAGTAAATTTCTTTACATTTAAGGCGTTTCTTCGTGAAGCGTTCATAACCCGGCGGCTTATTTCGATTATAAGCGTTCGAAAACAGTAAGCAACAGCGACCGCGGTCGGTAGGGATGGGTGACCGCTAGTCGTCAAAAAATCATGACCGCGTCCGTACTTCGCAGGGCACGTCCAGCCGTCGCCAGTTGTTATCGTTAGATAGCAATCGTTAAGCCATTTAGGACTTTGGGTCGTTGACTTCTGACACTTGAGTTGGTCACTAACCCCTCCATCAACCTGTATTGGCGCAGCATGGAGTCTGCTCTAGGCTCCCTCGGAATGAGGAAAGACCAGTGCTCAGTACAGGTCCATCAATTTCTTCATGTATTTGATTAGGATTTATTTAAGTTTTACAATTAACTGATAGAATTCACCGCTTTGTTTGTCTAGTGGTTCGGTTAGGTTAGTGAACCTGAGTGCTAGGCTGGAGGTCGTGAGTTCCATTCCCACACAAAAAATATATAAAAGTATGTATTTATGAGTATTCTACGTATGTTTTACAGTTAGTTTAGGCCTAATCACCAAAGTACTTATTTCGGGGTCAGATGATGTGCTACCACCGTTGTCCAAAAATATTTATTATTTATTTACAAGGAACAGAAAGTTTATTAAGAAATTTATTCTATAACGAGTGTTAAATTTTTCAAAATTCTCAAGGTATACAAAATAAAGAACAATGTTGAAATTAAAAAAATTTAGAAGTTAATTACGTTTTAATAAATATTAAATACTTCATCAATTTGCAAAAATAGTTTTTTGTTTTTTTTGTTTTATTTTTACGGTATCTAATCTTATAAATAAAAAAGTTTGTGAGGTTGGATGAATGGATATTTGTTAGGTCACGCAAGAAGTACTAAACGGATTTTAATTTAATTTGGCTCAGAAACAGGTTGTAGTCGGTAATAATTTAACGCACACGTTACTTTTATACACACATAAGCTAATTCTTATCAACATACCGCGCGGGCGAAGTCGCGGGCTGAAACTGGTACATACAAACAAGTAGAGACCGACAACTTCGAAGTATCCGTCCACTAAGTCGGATGTACCAGATCATTCATCATTGCATCCCATAACTGTCCCACTACTGGGCTCGGGGCTCCACTCACATTGTGAGGGGTACAGATCAAAATCCACCATGTGGGTGGACATACGTTATGGAAAACTCTCAAGATTGCAGGCCTCCTCTCAATATTTTCCTTCATCGTAGCAAATGATAATCAACTTCTGATATGCACATAACTTTGAAAATTAGAGACAGGCGACAGGATTTGAACCCAGGGCCTCAGTTCGAGAGACCATCGTTCAAACAACTGGGCTGTTACTGCTGTGTACCAAGTACTATTGGGTTATATCAGGATCATAACTCAGTATTCCAATTGTTATCCAATTCTCATAATAATTGCAAATTATTATTAAATTAAGAACAGAACCACACGCAACACAACAAAATATATAATTAACTCAAGAAAATCAACCTATAATAAAAGAATAACCCACTATATCAATATTATTATTATCGCTCTGCAAATTGGTTTTTGGCGCGATACCACAACCACACGCCATTCTGGTCATTAACAGTTTTGGCAAAGCTACGCCATCGCGTCTAACTTATGACTACGACAACAAGCGGCCGAATTGCCTTTTACACGCCATAAAAAAATAACTGCGTACTATCATTAACCTATGTTGTAGCTTGCGCAGGGTAGTGTAATGTTTTACACATGGCAACAAGTTTATGTTAAAATTTTACTTAATTGAATTTATGATAACACCAGTTAAGTTAACACCAGTCAAAGATTGTAAAATACCTAGGTATTATAGCTATAGTATAGCTCGACTTCTTCTTGGTCTAGATAGTACTCAACTACGCTACTCCAGTGTGAATTGGTAGAGGGGTTAGTGGCCAATATGAATGGATGAATTTTGTATTCCATCCTAACACATTGTTTAGAAATCTCATTGTTTTTAATCATGTATTTTTTAGTGTGCACAATAAAGTATATATTCATTAATTCACAGCACAAATCGTATGAGCCGACAACAACTACTTATATTACATATGCTACAGCATAAATATCGGGAACCAAACCCGGGACCCCTTGCTTTTATTTTCCAATTAGGCTACAGGATCACAATGTGATATTAAATTCAACTGCATATATTAGACTCAAAAACCGAAATCGCAGAAGCGAAAAATCACCACAACCCGTTTAATTTCCTTCAATTTAAAATTTATATAACTAAGCAAATAAACAGTAAAATCAAATAGTTCTCAATTTCTTGAGTTAAAACGAGAATGTTCTCTAGTATTTGCAAATGAGTAGGAACTGTCGTACCTTAAACAATAAGTACTAACGAAGAGGCATTCTCAACACTCAGCAGACGGACTGATACAGTAGCTGTTTTAATGTTCATTAAAATTGGAACCTTGTTATTTAAATCTCATCAGACTTTTCTTATTGCTTTAGTAAAATGCTATATTGTTGTACCAAATACGGTTATAAAGTGTACTTTTACATATAATTTTGAAGTATTCTAGATAAGAGTGACTAGGACACCCAATATTGTTTTATGTTATAAGCAGGCAGGTGTACACCTGTGGTAGGCATCTGATGATAAGTGATCACCGCCGCCAATGGATATGAGTAACACCTGACGATGGGTTCACTGAAGCGTAGTCTGTTAGAAAAGAAGTAATAGACCAACACGCGCGGAGAACAGAAAGAAACAAGGGAAGCAGTACATCGCAAGCAACTGGTGTCAATAACGACAATGAGGGGCCCAGGCGACGCTGTCTAATTATGGTCAGTTATGTATAGTTAGATATCACGCTTTTAAGAAGATTATGGAAAACTCTTGGTGCACAGATCACGATGTTCATTTAAAGAAGCAAGTAATAATTAAGCATTTAATTTTTGAATCTTGCATCTTTCATGATTTCAACTCAGGCTCCAACAGCATCCATATTTAATCCACTAGGCTACTACTGCACACAAACAAATTGACGTGAATCAGTGTTACAGTAAACAGCGAAGCCTTACCAAACTTTTTGTATGACCAGAATTCTATTCACTGTTAAATTCAATCATTTTTTAGAGTCCGAAGTTGCCTTTCACAACCGGCGTTAGGAATGGGTACCTGGACGTTTGAACGCATATAAAAGTTTTCCAATTTACAGGGGCTGATTGGAAAATTTTCAGCAGTTTTGGTGTTAATCGAACCTTGACTTTCCTTGGACTTTGAATCGAATTAAGTGTTAACTCCAACTTAGGGAGACCCTATTTTCCGAAAACAAAATTTATCGATTTAACTTCAAATTTATGTTTCTTCAAATCAGTGAATTAACTTTGGCCCACAAATACGTTTGAACAATTACAAATCTCTAGTTAAAAAGTTTGCTCATGAATATTTCTTCTGAGTTATGAGCCCAAAGAGGAAGATAATAAAATTCTGTATAATTTAATTTTTATTGCACCCGTGGACGGTGGAAGATGAAAAAGGGGCTTGATTTGAATAGTAAATAGGCTTTCTTGGGCTCTGGAAGACCACCTAATATCGTAGTAATATTATTGAAAAACTTCTATATTTGCAAAGTATTTTAAACTGTACTTATTAAAGCACTTGGTTCGGGATACGAACGAATACAATTTTACCGGTATTATAAGACCGAAGTGGCCTGTATTTTAGGGGGTTCGAAAGTACCGTTTTGGGCAATAAGCTTCAACCAACCAATGAGCACACCCAAAAGTAATCTACCAGCCTTAACCCCGTATTATACCGTTCATACACGGCGCAAAGATGTCAATGTCCTTTTCTTGTGCTAACACCACTTGTCACCAACTTCAGTTTCAAAATCACACAATAACACGACTGAAAATCTGCTAATATTTGACTCGAACGAAACTTGTAACTAGAAAAAAAGGGGTATACATCCCAAATAAAGCATAACATTTATAAATGAAAAGTGTATGCCAGAAGTAAAGTAATACTGAGACATTAATCAACAACTCTTGTTTAAAGTATAAGGGATTCCATCTATTTCCTTGGCTGACTTCTTCGTCTTCTTCTTCTCGTTGCTTTCATCGTGTAGATTTCAATCAGGGTATCATTATATTTCACTGTATTAGGATTTTCTTTTTGTAAACAGTTGTCGTTTGGAATTGTTTTATCGCACGCGATTGCTGTCTTGCGCTCGTAGTAATTATTTTAAAGACTCCCTATAACTTACGTATTGTATGACCATACCATACAATATTTTGTTTAAGAGTATCAGGGTTTTTTTTTCTCCGGCCTTTTTTCTTCTGGCCTTCATAAGGTTACTTAGGCTAAATAATAATGTAATATTCTTGCAAAGCCGATGACTTTAAGATAGGAATTGTCTACCGAAACTTTAGGCAATACCGCGGGTTTAGGATTTTAAATCAACTTTAACCATAACTATAAATCAATTTTAAAGTATGTTAATATGAATATATGAATGTTGTGTATGTAAAATTTTGAATTTAATGAAGTGAGCTCGATGTTCCTATAGTATAATAAATATTTTGACTTTGATTTATGACATAAAAAGAAGGTGCCAATGATCACCATTGTTTTAGTATATCACTATTTGATAAAATTACCCCTAGATGGCGCTGTTACTAATAAACTCACCAAGGAAACTTCCACCTACCTATTATAAATTAAAGCCTGAAAGAAAAGATAAAAAACATAATTTTCGTTGTCCCATAATGTTCGTTAGCGATAATTTAAGTGTTAATACTGAACACAAGTGAATATTGTTAAAATTATATTAAAATGAATTTTTAACAAGTATATTACGGCGACACCTGGCCGCTCGCGAAATTGAAGTGTAAATTATGTCCCCAATTTGTACACTGCGCGAATTCTCTTCTTGCACCATTCATCACCGAGCGCGAAGCAATTCGTTCCGACAATCAGAGACTGTACGAGGCTGTGAATTGGATTTTGTTATTATTTTAATATTTAACAACGAAATGAAGAAATTAAATATCGTTAAAGGTTAACTGTCACTTGCGTCGGTGAACGTCGTAATGAACCTGTATGTACGAGTACATCGTAAGGAAACCTGCACTTCTGAGAATTCCTCATAACGTTCTTAAAGGTGTGTAAAGTCTACCAAACCGCATCGGACTGTGATGAAGTATCCTCTAGAACTCCTCAGAAGAAGAATCCTTGCTCTACAGCGACCCATCAAAGTGTTGAGGCTCAAATATTATAACCGTATTTAATTACGATGGTGCTAATATTCCAGTTACACAAGGGTATTACCTCGTGAAAATCAATAAGAAATTAGGTGGGGCTTTGCTAAAATAAAATTAACGAGCGCAGTTCCCTACGGAAGGCGGCGGCGACAGGAAGCGGACGTTACCGACCGATCTTATCTATTAACAGAACCTTAATAACTTAGTAGTAAACTAACTTTGTAATATTTAAAAACAGGGATGCCGTACGCGGCTTAGAATACAAACCTCAATCCCATGCTGTCCTGCGGCGTGAAATGCGTACAGAAGTCGGCTGTTCGATGGTAGGGCTTCGCGAAAGGATAATTATCTTTTTGTGAAGCCCGTCTGGCTTCCATCCTCTGTCTACCCTTTTGCTTGAATCAGTCGTCAAACGATTCATCAAACGTTTCGTAGCCAGTTTCCACTTTTTCTCGCCGTTCTTCATTCATACTACGATCTATTCTTTTTCTGTTATTGACTTTAGTTGCTTCAGCGATGTTATGCTTCCCTTGATTTTTGTCTTCCCTGAGCGTGCGGGTTACTTCCTTCCAGGCAGGCAATGTATTAGTAATGTAATGTAATGTCCATGGGCAGCTGTGATCACTTTCCATCAGGTGACCTGTATGCTTCTTTACTTGCTTGTAACAAAAAAGTAACAGTGAAAGATGTAGCAGTAATAGCCTGATGGTTTTAACTTTGGACTTTCGAACGCGAGCTCCTAAGTCAGTCGCGTAACTGTCTAAAGCCCTTGGTAAATTCTTGGGATGGGGCTCTAGGCAAAATTGTAATTTAACTTTAATAAATCTGATATAATCAACGGTGATATTGTGTCCGTTAAATGATTTTAAGTACTTAAATATTTTTATACTAATGAGGCCTCTCGGACATGACCGAGGTCGCAATATTTTGCTAGTATGGCCACCCTATACTCGTAGTTACCGTACTTTCCTGAATTCAAACCCCGTGGCGTACTCCTCTAACTTTCAATGTACGTACGTTTTACAATTTACGTCTCGACGATTGCTATCTAACGATATCTGAATTGGACGATTAGCGTGCCATAATAAATCACTACTAACCATTTTTGTATTAAAAATAGAATATTCAATTGTTACGGCAACAATATGAACAGTCCCATTTATGATACCTGTAAAATAATTCGTGATTGATAATAAAGATTTTTTTTAATTTAGTGCAAAAAGCAACGAACCGTTTCCTTTTTTATAGCCGGCCAATTGAAACGTTTCCAGCTCTTTGAATAATTCATCTTTCGTTTGAACAAAGACGAAGTGGGCCGCGCGGCGATTCTTTGATCTTTTGTAATTGGAATCGATGCTCATATTAAAAAGAAAAAAATTCTTTAGAGCAACCGATGAAATGCACCGAAGCCATTTTCTTCAAGACGATTAGGGAGCTGATTTCGCGCCTTCAGAATATTAGGAAAAATGGCTTCTCTTTAAATGGTGGAATAGATGTAAAGTTATTGTACTCATATATGAGGAAATGTATTAATATCTTATTATTTTTAATATATTATTAATAATATCTTATTATTATTAACTTAATTATTAAAAACATATTTGCTTGAACATACGTTTGATGAAGCCGTAAATAGTAAGTGGAATAAGTAGTAAGTGTAACTGAAAACAAATTGAAAACCTCAGGTATCTTGTGACGTCAAATGGTGACGTCACAAGATATCTAAGTCAAGCTATCGAAGTTTTCTACATCAATACCATGAACAGTCGAAGTTCGGCCGGTCCTCAGACACCACACGCCTGGCGGGAGATTTCGCCTTTGCAAAAAAACTCTTTAGGCGTTTATTCCCGTGTTTTCTTCCACGGGCACTCACCGATGGGATTTATTGAAGCGGTGCCGTAGTTAGACTTTCAAAAAATGTTTGTAAAACAGAACTCCCAATATAAATTAGATTGCTATGAATAATTTTGTTTTTGTTTACTGAGTAACTTATTGTTCGGTAAGAAACTTGGTTCTTAAACTTAAATCTCAAATTTCTGGCGGCGATGCAGGTGATTTAGTAGACGTCTCGTAATATGTCAGCAAAAAAATCATCTTCTATTCTTTCCTTTCTCGCAATTTCAAAAACTGTAGAACAAATATTTATTTCGTATCTAGTGCTAAAGTTTATTCGAAGATGACTTGCATACAAAAATAAACATTCATTCTGATTTTTAAATTTCTTCAACGTTTATTTTTGCGGTATCAGTTAGCCTTTGTTCTTAAATTTCAGTCTATTTCGTAATAATACGTTCTTAAACCTCAAATTTTCTGGCAGCAATGCAGGTAATTTAGTAGACGTCTCGCAATATGTTAGCTTGGGAGTCTAAAGTGTTTGGCTTGCAAGGACATTATCCTTCTCTCTTCGGCAACATCTTAAGTATGAAAATGTATGCTACTTTAGCGTACGCCATATTGTAGTTTAATTTTTAATTTAAGAATGATTTTTTAGTTGAGCTTTTTATTAATTTAAATAAGTTAGGTTTTTTTTCCGTAGTTTTTGTTTTCTCTTATATTATATTATTATTTAAACCTGAAAGTTGAGAAAGTTAATACTTACTAATATTATAAATGCGAAAGTAACTCTGTTTGTTACGTTTTCGCGCCTCAACTACGGAACGGATTTTGATGAAAATTGGTTCAGAGGTACAATAGAACTTGAGGAAAAATATAGAGTACCACGAAACGCGAAAAACTGTTCTTCATTATCAATGATATTAGCGTAACGGAGCACTAGATGTGGTGTTGACTGTGGAGAAGTGGGGGAGGGTGAAGAAGGAGAGGTGAAGGGGGACGCGATGCCACGATGCCACGTGGACGGAGTCGCGGGAAAAAACTAGTGGAGAATGAAACAAAAACTTTGCATGATTTTTTCGTTAATTTTACGACTACTATTACGTGCTACATAACAACAAAATATGAATAAATTGTTGAATATGAATATTGAATACCTGTTCAATATTATTGTGTAGCTACGCACAATATTCGATATAAATTTAGTTTCGTCACAGGAGCAATATCGCACACACTGATGTCTATCGAAATTACTTTGGCAACTCTATCAATAAAGTCGCGAACTTGTGCAATAACAGATATTATCGATTACATAATAGAGGGGAGATTGGTGTCCGCGAGGAGACCGGGCATGTTGTCTCTACTGGCTGGGAAATATACAATGATATTGCAATCATAGACATGCTACTACTTCTGTTTTGATTTGCGTTCCGCCATCTTGGACGCCATCTTGTCAAACTTACGTCAAAATCTATGACATTATAATAGTTTAAAAAATTGTGTTTTTTTTATTAATATTTTAACATTCATTAAATGATATAATATTCGATAAAATTAAAATAAGTGTGTTTCTATTTACATCTGGTGTTATATTCCTTATTTTTTTTATTTATTGTCCTTTGTGTTTCGTTTTTATTTAATTTTAATACGTAGGTGAGTATTTTGATAATTTTTGACACAAAACTCGACTCCTCTCAACGAGCACCATTGACGAACTAAGCGATAAGTGTAGCAATTAGTATAGTTTGGCGGAAGCGGTTTTAGGTCGCCCATGTCATTTCTATAGTTGTAATATCACGGGAAGTATCGAACATTGTTATAATGGTTCACTTGTAAGCGTTCAGACCAACTTGTGCCATTGTTTTTGTGTGGTTATTTTTATTATTAATTTTTATCTATTTATTAAAATATCAGAATACAAACAAAATGCCTAATTATTCTTCGAATGTAAGGAGTTTCGTAAACATTGCTTGTTGGTTTAGTGGTTAGTAAACCTATCTACAAATTCGTAGGTCGTGGTTTCGATCCAGAAAAAACTTTTCTGTAATGACCAGGAATGTTTCTTCTGTGTTTGAGTGTAATAAAATTATATGTGTAAGTGTTTATTGATACATATATATGTATATGTTTATCAGTTGTCTGATCACTGTAGTTCGAGTATATACTTTATTTGGGATTAGATGACAATTTGTGAGTTGTCTCGTGAATTGTATTGTTATTATTTTAATTACTTACGTTATATATTATTTTTCTGAGTATATTATAGCATAGCTTCTATAGTACATTAGTACAAGCATAGTGATCAATCCATTTACTACACTTCATCGTGTTAATACCGTATAATTTAATCTTCTATCCTTTATAAATCCGCTTAGGTGCAGCGTTGTTGAGTATGGCCCAAGGCAGGGGTCTCCAACCTGCGAAAAACGGTTCACACAGGCCGCAACATCAATTATCTCCACATAAAAAAACACGTCGATCGCGTCGCTCCGTTTCGATGCGGAAGACGGGCAAACATACAATTATGTATATATACACATGGATTATATCATTTTAGACATCTTTTGCATCTGTAACTGTCGCGAACTAAAGTTAAACACATTATATCGTACATATGTATGTTAGAGTCTGAAGGTGTTCAATGTTCGCAGAGCGAGTCAACGGAGACTGCGAGTTTGTGTCGCGACAAGACCTACAAACTCTTCACAACTCCCACTAAACTTTATAACAGAATTGCTGTTCGATTTGAAACACTTTTATACAGTTTATTGGCTATTTGAAGTTTGAAGAAAATAAATATAAGACAACTAGCTTTTTCCCGCGACTATGTCCATGTGATATAATGTTTTTACTATCAATCAGTTAGATTGATGACAAATAAAAGAGTTTTTTGTTTCATTGTGTTTTCTGAATACCATAGCAATAGCATACCCATGGTATAGACCAGGGGTGAGCAACCTTTTTAATTAAAGGGTCAATTTAAAATTAATTTTTGCAAGAGGGCCGCACATACATACATATGTAAATTGGTTCTTTAAATACTGAATTAAATCTAGTAAGCGTTTTAGACTTGCTATGTAAAGTTTTTATATTATTAATTCAATTTTGTATCATAATGTTTTTTTTATGTTAATTTTTTTTATGTTTTGACTCAGTGCATAAGCTTATTTAGTACAAAAAAATAATTAAAAAACGCTTAAAGCGCCGCGGGTTGCTCATCACTAGTATAGACCAAATCTATATAAATAATGTCGCGTAGATTCAACTGTTAACGAATTTCGACGCGAGCTGTCAGAGCTACGTGGCTCTGTGGGAAATGGTC
>DWJZ01008251.1:0-11492 GCA_018249125.1 Asbolis capucinus
TGACACGGGGGGTATCCACCGCTTCGTCGTAAACATCCAACCTGGACGAACGACGCGCTTAGCCTCGTCTTTTATCACCCGTAACGCGAAGGATTGGAATAAATTGTCGACGTCAGTGTTCCTGTTTGATTACAATGTAATTGTCTTCAAGTCAAAAGTAAATAGGCTTCTACTAAGATAGTGCGCTTTACCATTGAAGACTTCATTGCCACTTCCCATCAGGTGGGATCGTAATGAAGCATTAACATATCTGATGTAAAAAAAAACTTTGAAATACAATTCGAAATGCATGATATAAACCTATTGTTATTTTGTTAACTTTGAATTGTATAATAAAGCAGTATTATATTACCGAATAATCATTTCCATTTGAAACACATATCCTTTGGACACGCAGCTGTCTATTAGCTTCTGAAGGACATCTTTTTTGTACAACCTGTAATATAAATATATTTGATCAGTTGTCATAGTGTATGATGTTAATGTATACAAATACATTTCCACTTCTACATTACCAAATTTTGATTGGAATAATATCTTGCATTTTACTGCTTGCATACTTTAAGAGAATTGTTTAATGAAACAAGTTGTGTATAGAATTATGTTTATAATTTTCACTCCCAATGTTACTTTAAGGTACTGTCAGTTTTTTATGCAACACCAGGCTACAGCTGTCTTAATCTTTAAAACTTAGCAATGAACAGAATAATTGATCTTTAAATATGAAATGAAATGAAATCAATCGTCAAGACATTACATGTCTTGACGCCAGTAAAAGTCAAATCCATACTAATATTATTAATATGGTGTTTGTAGGTTTGTTCATCTTTCATGTTGAGACAATGCGAGGAATATACATGTTTCTATGAAGCGATTGTTTATGATCTGGAGAGTGACATAGGCTATTATTCATCAACATTCATATGGACACACATACGGAGTCACAGGTGGACCCTAGACATAAACAATTTTGGTATTCATTATTAATATCATCCCAGTCTCATGTTATTGATGTCGATGGGGAGCAGTGGTCACTTACCATCAGGTAATGTGTGAATCACATAAAAAAGGACAATTCATTATTTTAGGTTTATACTTTATGTACAGTATTTTCATTGACTTATGTATATTTTATTATAAACCTAAAATATGTTAGATTGAATACTCTATTTTTTGTATGGAAAGACCCTCGTCTCGTCCATCCAACTAAGGGAAGTTGGACAGGTATGTGGGACACCATGTGTGGACACCTACCGCTTTGGTGCCGCTCTGTTAACTGGCAGATTAAGGCCATAAGTCTGCCTATTGTAACCCCAATCCGAAATTGAAGTTTTCAATAAAGCTTCAAATATTAAATCATATACATACCTAAATGAACCAGTCAAGTCTGAAGCTCCAGGTCTCAATAGTAATTGTGTGATAAAATTAGCACCCCTGGAAATCAGCTTCCTTTTAAAGTCCCATCCATGTACTCCTCCACCATTTTGGTATCTCGTTCCGGAGACCAGATCAAAATCATACTTATGTTGCAGTTCTATGAATTTCGGTATGAATTTTGGCTATAATAAAAGTTATTATAAGTAAGTGGTCCTGTAGCTTAGTTCGTAGTTACACTACGTGCTGTAGGGGTAGTCCAAGGTTCCATTCCCACCCAAGGTTGGTTACGTTTCAGATGAATATTTGTTCTAACCTAAATGAATGTTATTATTGATCTGTTGCTTGTGTTGTCTTTGCCGCCCATGATATCATAGTGCAGAACAATAATATTAAGTGAGTATACAATTTTTTTTAATATGATAAAAAGATCCCAGTATCAATGTTAACCAAAATCCTAGATGATTGTGAGTGTGAGAGGTTGAAGGCCATAGTCAAGTGGGATAACTACAGGGTGGGCAGGCTGGCAAAATGTCATAGGACTAGCTTTTTCAACAAATTAATTAAAAAATATTATTTTACATAAGTATATAAGTTGTTATTTGTATATATAGGTTGTCATATATTTTCTATAAGTTTTACTTAAAACCAAACTTAAACTCAAATACCATATACCTACTAAAAATATGTTGTTGACATTAAACTATTATTATAATTATAAATTATACATTTATATGCTATTAAATAAATATATTAATGTTGGGACATAATGTCAGTGATTATATAAACTTAGAAGTGACTATTTTTCTTAGGGCCTCATTGAATGGATTTGCTACGGGACTGGGACGGTAGTAACGTCGCTGCCATAGTCACAAATTCACTTAATGCATGTTTAGGCGGTGGGTTATAGAGAGCTTCTAAGTAAGCGAAAAAAGTGCTTATTAATCCTAGTAACAACTTACTCACATGATGACTTAAATCTGCGTCCATAATTATAATAAAATTGCCAGTAGCATGCTCTATTCCATGTATATAAGCAGTACCAAGGCCGAGTTTTTTCTCTCGTGGTCGTAATATAATTTTACTTGATCCATACAGCATTTGTAACTGTTTAGCCACTTCCAACGTTCCATCTGGACTACCGTCATCGATTATTATCACCTCGTAGTCGTAACCACTTGGAACAAAGAAGAAAATAAGCAAAACATAAGAAGTTAAAACAAATTTAATCTAATCTTATAAAAGTTCTTCCCCTTCAAAAAGTTTTACCTTTTGTCTAGGTATTTGATAATGAGCCATATTATTATTGGTAAATTTTCTCTTTCATTGTAAGTTGGTAACAATATTGAGTATTTATCGCTTTTTATTATTTCTGAATCTGCTCCTGATACCGCCATGCTGTCAAGCAATAATTGACTGGCATGACAAACTAATTTGACAGCAGAGTTGCGATTAATGCACAGATTAGGTATATATATTTCCCATCGGGCTAGTAATAAGCGTTTGTAATACCTAGATTTAAGTTTTGGTACCTATTAAAAAGAGTACCGGAAGTTTCTTCTGATGGCTTTTTTGCCTTCCGGCCTATACTTGTGTACATAGTCTTAAGTTTGTATTCGTTTATAAAGCCGATGTCAGACAGTTCTATCGGGACTTTAGGCTTTACCATAGATTTGTTTTTCTTTTTAAATTATATTTTGTTATTAATTTCATATTTGAAGTAGGGACTTTTTATTGTTAAATTTTGACTTTCGTTAAATGAGACAGAATAAATAAGAGAGAGAGGTCATGAATTGACCGAATGAAAATTCTACCATATCATTCACTCAACGATCGTGCACAGATAATATAACGATCAAGTGTCACGGGTGTCTTATTAATGTCAATGTCAAAGATGTTATTGACCAATAAAATAGACAAATTCGTATTTCGTCCACATATTCATGAGAAAATAAACTATTTTCTAATGTTAACCGTTTGTCTATAAATTAAAGAAATAAAAACAAATCAACGTGAAAACAATGTTTTCATTTGAGATGCATAAAAGAAGACACCGAGGCTTGTTTGGTCAATAAAAGTTAGAGACTTGTAAGCATATGTAAATTTTTGATGAAAATGGGAAAGACAAGCAAAGTGGTTGTATGTGGGATTTTCTTTGATTTGTGAAATTTTGATGGTAGGTTTGAGTTTTTAATATCCAAATACAAACTAAAATTAGTTTATTTTTGATATAGGCGTGTGATATTGTTATTGCATGTGTCCTTGCCATACAACAATCCATGTACATCCTACCATTACAAAACCAAATAATATGTTACAGGTCCACCTCAATCACCAACAATGCAGTTGACTGCAAACCAAGTACTCCAGCGACATTATCTTGGTTTTGCGGAGGGTTTTGTCATGGTGTATGATACCACTAGACCAGAATCTCTTGATGTATTGATGTACTTGAAGAAAGACATTGATCGGAATAAGGATAAGAAGGAGGTATGTTCTTACAGAATTAAACAGTATAGACAAATGAGATATACATATTTATGTCTGGTATGTTACATTTTAAAAATGGCATCGCATGAAACTATTAACAGCCTACTACTAAAGTCTCTCCTCATGCTGAAATCACATAGATCATACTTCAACAAGGTCTTTCAATGCAAATTGGTGGTAGGATCAATGGCTAATCTAAGTGTTGAAAGATTTTATTCCACCTGGAAGCGTTTGACATAACAACTTCCATTATAAAGAAATTTGATCCTCTAGTGTCCTCCATCCTCATCTTCGTCAATAAATATACTTTGAGAGTGCATACTTATCGTGGAAACCACACATTAAGGGTATACCAAATCCGGCCTGAAAATGTTGGGGATCTGGAACCCAAGTGAGTCCTAAGGTAAATTTTAAGTATAGGCCTTGGTGACCAGATAGTGGGTCTGGCTATAATAGATACCCATTTCTCCCAATAATAATAAATAATAATCACACTTTCTTCTACCGACTACACCAGCTGTATCTTACGTTATTCAGTAACATCAGGTTGAGCAAGCACCCTAGTTATCAATGCTTCCTGCCAAGCTATCATACGTTTACTTTTTTTTCAGGTTGTCATGCTAGTGATCGGTAACAGAACAGGCCCAGATGACATTAACTGTCTTGAAAACACCTGCTCCAAAGCATCCAACTGGTGCTCAAGAGAAAAAATCAGGCATTTTGAGGTATCAGCCATGGACAGACCTTCTCTGTATGAACCTTTCATATTCTTGACTTCTAAATTAAATCCAGTTCAGAACAAAACCACTTTTCCTCAACTTAGTACTTTAAGTAAGTTAACTCAAAAAAATAATCGTGGTGAAGCCATGTAACGGTACCTTTTTAATCTATGCCCTTTTTGCTATCAACCATAAATTCGAAACTATACTGTCACCGTCATTTCACACATGTCAAAATTGGGCGGGAAATTTAATTTTTGGCGTTTCATGCTGCTTTGTAACGATTAAGTGATAAAAATGAATTTATCTAATATTGTAACAATTGCTTTAAATGATATTTTAAAAAAATCACGATTATACAAACATATAAGATGTATTTTTGTAAGTCTATTACTGGCAACCTTGATTTGGGGATTAAATTCCATAACCGGAAAAAGAAGCGCGAGAAATGCACAGCAAGTCATGTTAGTTACATCCCAGCCTGCTGCTTATGTCCATGTCAGATGGTCCGTCTACTCATTTGCTTGGTTATTTGTTTGATTTTGACAATAAAAACATTTTTGGAGCGTAATTTCTCAGTACGGAACATCCTGTATAGTAGTTTGCCTAGAAGTATCTGGCTATAAAGTATGCGGTGATAAATTAGCTAATTTTAACTGAAATTTGGAAGCGCTTCAATGTTTTTGCATTGAGTGGTTTTAGTATATTGACTTTTTCCTGTTTGATTTTGACTCACTTGAATGCCAACATACACACATCGACAAATCAACTACACTATTTGGTATACTTCATGTTTTTAGACATTATCATAAACATTGAATGCATTTTTAAGATCTTTAAATCAAATTTGATTTTCCTTCCTACTTCTTGAATATTAGGTTAAATATTTTTTATTATTAATATATTTGCGTAATTCAAAATGCCTATTCAATCATTAATTTATCACACATTCCTCGTACAATTCTTATACATAAATGAATCTTATTACTATTTACGTATAAAATGAATTTTATATCAGTATTTTGATTCTAATATCAAAACTTAAATATTTTAATAAAAACATTATCTTGATATCCTTACCATGGTTTATATTAAGTTGTTGATATAAATTATACAGTATACATTAAATTATATATACTATAAGTAATTTTCAAATGACTGCCAAAAAATGCAAAAATGCTTAAATTTTCAGGCTAAAATAGATTTTACTATGTCTTATTTATGTATGTATATAATGTTTGTCATATTTTGATGTCTTTTTTTCATTTACAGTTTTAAAGTATTTTTATCCAATGAAATTTACGCAATTTACTTTGTTAGATATAACATTAACATACAATTTACTATGATAGACATAAGCATTTTATTGGTTTAATTTTAATCAATTCAATAATTAAGAATATATTTAATCAGGTATATATTATCATAATCATTAAGGACAGGTCACCCCATCAAATCAATAAAATCTCAGGGGCATAGATTAAAAAACTATAATAAATAAATTACTAGATAAATAATAAATAAAATTATTTAATTTTAATTTAGTAATGAATCTATGATATAAATATTATTTATTAATTGAGGCGGCTAAGTGCTTAATATCTGTTAAAATGAGACTAAACTTTGAGTGTGTTTTCAAAGTTTTAAAATTAATGAATGAATTATCTAAATATATTAAAATTAGGGTTGGACCCACTCCCAGACATTTCTCATCATACCCGTCGAGGTCAATAATGGTGGCAGTCTGGGTACACATACCACTACATTTTTTACACATGATTTAATTGAACAACTTAATTTAAAGTTATTTGCTAATTAAATTATAACAAAAGTGAATAATGAATTAATGTATTAAATAGAATCTTGTGATTTTATCAATATCCTTTCATAATAGGTATTGTACTTATATAAAAATATCAAATATTTTCTCTTATTAAACCTAAAGCTTTAGATGTAAGTACTTAATATTATTTATTATTTAATTTTAATATAAATTTAATATTAAGAACTATGTTGAATGACTCATAAAGAAGTATTTTCTCATCCGTAAAATCACAGACCGTGGGAAACCGTCTTTGATTTGTAGGGATTACAGTGTAGATATGTTTGCTGTAGGTTTATTTTAGATTAATATTTTTTTTCAGAGATAGAGAGTAATTTTCATAGACAACTGATTAGTGGTAAAAATTAAATTCAAAAATTATCTTTTTTTTTGTATAAAAAGTAAATAAATAAGTGTAAAATGTTTATTTGTTTTGGACATTTATTGTGATATATTAAAATTTTAACAATAGGTTTAGAGACGTATAGCGAATTAAGAGCAGATTTGAAACAATAAAAAATTTGTTAAAAAAAATATGTACGCACGTAAGAAGTTATACTTCTTTGGCATAAAGAGATGAATATTAGAAAAAAATTAAAATGTTGACTAAATACAGGATGTTGAGTTTTCGTGACGGTGTGCGTAGTAAAAATGTATACTCATCATTCTTCCTGTACGCGTCAAAATAAGGATACATTCAAAAAGTTGCGTGGACAATGACAAACAAATAATAAAAAATTTCTGTTTCACTTTCACAAAGCAAGATGCATTGATCTCTTTTGTGTGTGAGTGATAGAGGCCGTTAGATTGAGTCACTGAATTTACGCATTATTTTCATTTAATTGCAAATATTAATCGTTAGAACTATGCTTAGTTTTTCTCATTTTGTTTTGTCAAAATGACAAAAACGGACTATAATACAATTTTACGCAAGAGATGTAGCTCTAGTGAACGACTGTTTGTAAGATTTTATTGTTCTCAATATTTTAATTGGAAAATTTGGAAATATTCTGCATACAGCTTTATACAATGAATTTTAATATTTTAAAGATATGTTCGTAGTATTTAAATGTGTGTTTAACTTGTATGGCTTTATATGAATTTATGAAAAAACCTTAGTTTAAGGGAATCGTATTTATAGCAGTATCGTAAAATGTGCAATATTTTTAAGTTTAACAATAAAAAATGATATTTATGTTGTCAAAATAAAAATATTCTTCTGATTTTTTGTTAGAAAGTTATCAAATATGTTCAACAATTTCGTTGTATGAGAGAATTGGAATATATTCTCAATAATAATTTTTTTTTGCAGTTTCAAAAATAAATAAGTCTGTTATTTATTTTTCCTGTTTTCTTAATTGTGAATCCATTTGGTGATGTAATATTTTTAAGATGAATAAAAAGTATGTATATACATTTATAGAGGCTGCATTCTATTACTTGGTCTATAGGCCTACAAATGTCTAGCTACTTTTAAAATTGGAAAAAAGTAAGGCAAAAATGTTATATAATAGCATAATATCTAAGTTATATTATAATGAAATTTAATAATTAAAGAAAAATGATAATCAAATATTTTTTTTATTCAATTCCTTTTATTATCAGCGTGACTTATTCTCATTCATCTTAATATATTTTTTTTATCTTAATATGTAAAACTCCTCTGAGAGAATGATATATCTCTATGTACATTAGTTATAAACATACATTAGTTAGCCCAGCCAAAATCTTTATATACATTAGTTATATAGGCAAGTGTTAATGAGGGATCGTTTTGCAAAGTCCAACAGGATAGGAGCGGAAAAACAGACGAGATATTTTTCTGCACCACATAGTATTCTCATACATTTTTGAACTAGTATTTGGCGTGAATGCTAACAGAAAGGGTCTGTTACCGTTCACGCCAAACTTTAATTCGAATATGTACGGAATGCCGTTTATTACGGAAAAACCTGCCATGTTCTTCTGCACCGAATGTCAAAACCCCCCTCGGTATGGGTTGACCCCAGAAAAATTTCCTTAAATTATAATGAACTTTAAATGTATTTTTATCAAATTTCGACAAATATTTGTTATTTTATCTGTAACAGATTTTTTATAAGTGGTTACAACGCTGCTTACGTCACATGCCAGTAAATTAGGATTCCTAGACTGATAAGTGAGTTTTTATACATTTCTTTAATATATAGTGATAGTTTTAACTACTACTAGTGAAATGATAGGTGGTGTTAAAAGATTTTCACACATGAAAATACTTGGAAGTGAGGAAATATTTTTTGTGTCTGACCAATTTTTAACAACTTTCATCGTTTAGGACGTCCCATGCGTTAGTTGTTCGTCGTCATTATAAAGTGAGCGTTTCGCCGCGGTTTTCAAAATTCAAACTATTCAAAAATTCTTAATTTTTCCATATAAGTCTTAAGACTTAATATAATAAAAATAGTGTTATATAAAATAATATTATTATTATGGTGTTTAGAGCGACCCATTAAGCATTTAAATAACGCTTATATCAGGTGTCTTTACTCCTCCGTAGCTCAATGTTTTAGTCTAGACTTAATAATAATAACAACAATGAGTGTGTGTGTGTGTGTGTATGTGCAAATATGTGTTGCATGTGTTATGATTTTCAACTTTGCATTTAAATTTAGTATTTAGTTTATATTAATTTCATTTTGTATTTAGTTTAAATCAGTTTTATTTTTTGAATAACTTCCTAAATTATTGTGTTCAATTTAATTTGATTTAATATGAGTTTAGTACAAAATGATACGTTTAATTAAATTTTCTATTTCATCATGCCTTGAAATTTACAGCCAAAGTATAACACAATTTTTAGCGTCATAGACATTTTGTTTAAATATATCTAATTTTGGATTATAATGTATTATATACGTAAGCTGACTTTGAAACATATTGCCTAGTAGCAAAGTGGTCTTAGTACGTGGTAATATTGCAATTTTATTTTTTCTTTTCTTTGGTTGGGTTTTCGTGGCAGTGAATTCATTTCCTATGTAATTGTAAAGCGAATGATAAAATGTACAATTTTCTAATTGAGAGCAGATTACTTTCTTTATAAAGTTCATCAGTAGCATATCTATAAGGTTTTGAATACATTAATTTAATTAAACAACGTTGCCCGCGTTCGAAGAGTTTAGTTTTCGAAGCTCCCCCCCCCACATTGTAATACAATATCCTATGATAGACTGTGCTAACGCAAGATATATTTGATTTAGAATATTTCTAGAGGTAACATGTCTTAGAATTTTAAATATCCAAATAAATTTTCTAATTATGTAATTTATGTGTTCTGAAATTTATTTGATGCCAGCATAATATTTGGTCCATAATAACTCCTAAATATTTGATCGTAGCTACTCTTTCAGTTATGTAACAGTTGTAGCTAATAGTGCTAATCATATTAAATTGATGAATTTTAAGTTGGAATTCACTACTGCGTTGGGTTTTATTATTTATAGCAAAGCATATATAATTAGTCTTGGATATGTTTAAGGTTAACAAGTTTAATCTCAACCAAGCAGATACTTTATTTAAAACCAATTCAGCATTGGCAGCAGCAAGGTACTAGGACAACTGATCACATTGCCAGACCTCTACTAATAGTAGAAGAATGCAAAGTAACTCACGTGCAGTGCACATCTTGTACCAGGCTGTCAGGTTGAGCGGCAAAGAAAAATGAAATGTGGCACTACTAGCATTTTTTGTGTTCCTATTATTTTGCTTTGATTTAAATGTCGTAAATATTATAATTTTTATAACTAATTGAATGATGAACACGTCTTTATGCATTTGCGTCCGGGAGGAAGAGCAAACTACAACATTGATTTTTAAATGTAAATAGTTATTTTTTCTCCGAAGTATTAATATGGGATATTTATTATAACATATAGAATAATTAAATGATATTTTTAAAAAGTAGTCAAATAGCCTATTACGGGTTATGAGATTAGTTTTTTTTTAGTTTTTAGTGAGATTAATTCACGAAAGTTTAGTTATGGAATTCATAATCCCTTTAAGGTAATATGCAATCCGCGTATCAAATGGAGCGATCGTAATCCGTGGACTTGTTTCGATTGTAAGCTAAGCTAAGTTTTAGCACGGCGGCCACTGCAGGTAGGAGGATGGGTGGTAGGGATTCCTAGTAGGTATAAATTCACGCACACTACGGTGCTACAGGCTGGTAAAACCATTGCTTCTCGTTGTTATCGTTAGATACTAATCGTTAAGCCATGTCGGAGGTCTTCGGGTGGTATTAAAACTTTCGACAATTGGGTTGGCCACTAACTCTCCACTAATATTCATGGCAGCAGCGTGGTGGAGTATGGTCTAGGCTTCCTCAATAAAAGAGAAACCAGTACTCAGTCTATAAATTATGTTAATATCGAAATATCGTTGGGCAACTCCCACACGGCCATCTGACTCCCAATTTAACGTTAGCTTGTACGTTATTATGGTGATCAGACAAGTGAACCAAACATACATATATACTTTTAATTACATACTCATATAAATATTTACACCCAGTTATATAGAACAAACATTCCTGCTCATCACAGAAAAGTTTGACCTGGGCGGGAATCAAATCGAAAACAAATAGAGGACAATAGGGACAAAGAGAAAGTAACAAGCCAATCGGTTAACCAGGATTATTAGGAATGATAACAGAAAATCATTTGTAATATTTTATTCTTGCTTTAAAATTTAATTACAATCTTAAATATTAATATCATCAATTGTCTACATCTATTTGGGATGTTATCCCGAAGCTATAGTATGAACTGTAATTTTAATTTGCTCTTGTGAGCGAGTACAGAACACAGAGTAACAAATAAATTTTAATGACATCATACAAACCATAGATACAAAATACTGAATTTATAAATGATTTATTCTTTTGCTTATGGGTAGGGTTGTCTTTGTCATCTCACGCACTTTGAACCGCGCAAAGTATTTTTTATGAAGTCTTAAGACATTAGGGCTTAGAATTTTTATTTTATAACGCCATCGTTTAAAGAAAGATCTTCAATGGTCTTGCCTAATTATAACAAATCATGCATTTTTATCAC
>DWJZ01008252.1:0-11492 GCA_018249125.1 Asbolis capucinus
TTTCTCCCTGAACATGTAATTTTGCAGTAATTTATAGGGTGCCTAATACTTTTGGCCAAGGCTGTATATGTATTATAGAGCCTTTACGAGGAAGGAAATGTTCAGTGCCCGTCTGGACTTCGGTGACCGCTAGTGGTAAAACTTTCTTGTAAAGTTAGATACAAATCATTAAACTTAGTCCGAACTGTTTGGACTTTGGACGGAATATCCAGCAGATATACTCGTTGGTTTTCGCTAGTAACGCGTGTAATATTTATTTATACGTATATATGGATGTTATTACTAGGGGTTCATAATTTCACCCGCGACAAAACCCCAAACTTTGATTTAAAATTATTCAAGTTCAAAATTAATTTAATCGCAATATTAATATTAAAAATACACTTATGATCGTCAATATTTTTTTAATCTACCACTGCTTCGAAAAAGTGCTATATTGAGGAGAAGAAATAGCGAAAGAAAGTAGTCAGCAGATTTTTGATTAAAAAAACCTGGTCTTCAGGAACATCGTCACTTTGATACACACGTGGTACTCACTATCGTAACTTATATAAAAATTGACTTGAGTATAGATCTGTCAATAATTATTATAAACGATGTCCAAGTAAAATACTATAAGTATGCATAATTAAGGATGAATCAAAACCTGTTTGTCCGATCTCGCTCAATTTTAAATAGAATACATTACAAGCATCAACTATTTAATATAAAAAGAAACATCAAAATCGGTACTCCTAGTTATAAGGAGTTACTTATGAGGCAACAAATAAAATAGTAGGTAGGTACTACTAGTACATACACAGTAGGTAGGCTTCTTTTTTACATCGATTCGAATAAAAAAAGCTTATTGCACGGACTTAATTTTTAGTTTTGTTTTGAAAATGAAGTTACAGGTTGTCGTGTGAACCTTGAATTTTTACTCTCAGCGCCGCTGGAAAAATTTCACTTCTATATATTGTGGGTTTTGAACCTCTATTTTTAAGTCGGTTAAAAAATCACTCGCGATTTGAATCTCTAGAGGTGTGGTTACATTACACCTAAGCCTCGCCTCAGCCTCGGAACCAAACCAGGACCTTCTATAGTATAGAATCTAAACAGTTTCTGAAACAACCTAGTCAGTACTCCACGCTTATGAACAAAAATAGCTTCAACAGATTCAAAATTAAATAAAAGATTCTACTTGGCAATTCTAACACCATTATATAGCCTAAAAAATTAAAAATATTTTGAAATTGTCTGCGCCTGTGCGGGTTTCATTAAGACGATTCTACAGAAGTATACTGTAGGGAAATCTTCTTAGGAATTCATATCCTCTCGTAACTACGTAATTTCAAAAAACAGTGATACTTAACTGAAAAAGAAACACATAACTGATGAAAATAAATGAACTAGTGATTATAAAGGATTCCATCCTGTTTTCTGTCGTTTCTTTCAGATACGGTATACAAAAATCAATCAAACACGTTCTTCGTGTGTTGGATCCTGAGAATGAGAAGCCAATCCACGTCAGTTTTGATATTGATTCCCTTGATGCTATAGAAGCACCGAGCACGGGGACGCCAGGTGACTAGCTTCTGCAGCTTATCGATACTAATATTATAAAGAGAAAAGATTTGATTATTTTTTGTTTGAGACGAATAGGCCCTGAAACTACTGAGCTGATTTTAAAAATTATTTTACCATAAGTATCCTACATTATCCCTGATGAACACAGGCTATAAATTATTTTCAATAAACTGTACAGATCCGTATGAAAACTTCGATAATGTGAACCAAAGAATGAAGAGTGAAAAAAAAATCAAACCATATCCGTATATAGCGTGCGTTGCAGAAGTTATTGACAATAGAGCACAGTGATGTACTACAGTTTTATAAAGGATCGTTACAGTTTTGTCCAAATAACTTTTTTTTATATTTCCTTGCAACCTAACATAAAGAATTTATATTAACTTCCTATAATAAACATAGCAAATTGAGTTTTGGAATGAGTCAACTTTAATAATGGGCAGTATCAGTAGGAAGGTTTGATAGGATAATCATTTTAGGAGAAATATTTGATACGGGAAATGCCAATATTTTCGTGCTGTGGTGTGCATCTAATCATAGCTTTCCTTATTCTTAAAAAAATAAGGGTAACCATTCTTTCATTCCTGCGATGACTAGTTGATAGGCTAATTAGAATAAGTCAGTAACAAGGGAAAAAACAATTAATTATACTTTTTACAAGCTTTTATTTAACTTGCAGTGTATGTTTGTATGTTACATTACGGAGCGGAAACTAAGCATAAAGTTATATTATGGATGTATGATTAAAGCTTGTTTTTTTTTTAATATTTATAATAAACCTTGTTATTTTAAATACGTGTTTAGATAAAAATATAACTAGTATCGTTTGCGCCCCACAATAATGTGTTATTCCTTTACTTTCCCAGACTTTAATCTGTACCTCATTATTATATTTTATTCAGATCAGTTCAGTAGTTTCTGTGTGAAGGAGAACAAACATTCGCATTTATAATAAGTATTTATAGAATTACAATTATTATTATTAATTTTAAACTATTGTTCAACAGTTCGCGGCGGACTAACGCTCCGTGAGGCAATAAATCTACTTGAGATCATTCATTCAACGGGACGTTTACGAGCAATTGATCTGGTTGAAATAAACCCAGCTCTAGGGAACGAAGCTGACAGAAAAAGAACCCTGGAGGCTGGTCTGTGCGTCCTTCAAGCTGCTTTGGGATTCTCCAGAAGAGGAACCATACCCCAAGGAGTTATAGACTTGCCCATACAGACATTTCACTCAAACAACGATGTTCAGAATAAATGAAAAATAGGCTCCATTGTAGGCATAAAATAAATTTATTAAATTATAATATAAACCTACTAGCTAAAAACTAATTAATATTTTTATTCAACTAATTGTTAAAATAAACACCTAAGTAATCATATTATCCAAAAGTCTGTTATTTCGATTAATATTATAACATAATTGCTATCTAATAACATATATTATTAAATTATTCAAATCCTGTTCGAAAAGCATAAGCTATGGTATGTTTTGCTAAGATTCTGTGGCTGAGTGTGAAACGTTCATTGTCATAACAAATTTAAAAAAAAACTGGAAATTAAAATCACAACCGTTACATAGCCTATTCCAATTAAATTAACAATGTTAAAACCCGTAACGACATCTATCGCTAAAGTTAAGATAAGAATACAGCTGTTGTTAACAAAAATGGACATGATTCAGTGTCCAAAAATATTAATTTTACTGGTAAGTTGGGCTAGCTTCATATTTATTGTATGTGGCCTGAAAACAATGGCGTTACGAAATGGTCGAGAGGACCGCGGCAAATTCTCCGAATGGGACCCCAAAATCACCACATTGTCATTTTATTTTAATAACTCACTGAGGTGGTTTCATAGCAGTAAAAAAATTTCCATTTTTTATTTTTTCTAATGTTTGGTTACATCTGAGCTTGTAGCTTCGCTGCCGAGGGTCGCGTCACACCAGGGGCTCCATTAAGCCAGGGACCTGCGGCATTTTGCAACTCATGCCACCCTATGCAACTGCCTGTAAATCTGTTTTCTTAAGTTTTATTTATATTATTTTAATAAATAAAAACGAGTGAATATCTTACGAGTAGCCAGTGCCACCGATGCCTTGCCAGGTACCAACGTTAAAGCGACCTGTCGATTGGAAGTGATCTAGCGAGTTGGCAACGGCTGGCGCGCGACGATAGGTGAAAATTTATAGCAAAAAATGCATGAGGGAAGTCGGTGCTTCGGTAGGCACTTATCTTTCATTTCATTCCCATACATTTTTGAAGTATACATAAGCACCTAAATAATATAACAAAAAATACTTTTTAAGTACTTTTTATATTCTAGATATTCGCTATAATCTCAAAAATTAATACTCTGGAACAAAAAGAACCGGACGAAAAAGTAATAACCAAATTAAGTTCCTACTTCAAGACGTTACCGAAAATAGACCACAAATACATCATAGACCAAGGTTTAACAAAACTGATATCGGGGTATTATGACGGGAAAATAAATGCTTTCCCCTTGTTCAGAGTCAGTATGAACATTGACAGCACTCCTGTGAAAATCCCGTGGGTTCTGAACCAGCGCTTGGATTCCAGCGCCTTGGAAAAAAAGAGTTTTGGCAATAAATATAAATATATAAAAATAAAGAAGAAAGCTAAACAATAAAACGATTTTTATTCAACTTCTTTATTCTTAAGTGTCCATGTATTTCATCACAATTTCATTGGAATATCAACTTTATCTGTATGACACAAGTTCCTTTTTACAGTAACAAATGAATTTTCTATATTGTTTATGTTTTATTATATTATTCTACAGTAACAAGTACATATTACTTATTCCATAAGGGATCACCTTGGATGGAAAAGGTGTGATTTTTAATAAATGATACAGACGCGGGCGCCGCGCACATCCTCTAGGTGGCGCTAGCAGTCAGTGTGTGATTTAGCCGGGAAAACGGCACACGCGTCTGTTGGTGATAAAACTTGCTTTTAATTTAATACCACCGAAAACTACTTTGACCACCAAAACCCACCCAAAACTTACTGTTGTGACAGCACGTCACACTCACTACGTCTTTGCCTCACCCTAAACTTGCTCGCAACTTCGGGGTTTCCAGTTTTGAAGCAGAACAGTATTAATTAATAATTAATTTAATAAACATTTTTTTTCCAGACTGAATGCCGACCCGCTAAAGAATCCCTACGTCCCCAAGCCGAAGCCCCAGGAGCCAGAGGAGCCCCATGGCATTTATTACAAGAAAGATAATTACTACGAATAGATTAAAAATACTTTTATGTCATCGCCTAATGTAATCACTTATAGCTACACACAGACATCGAGTTTCCTCAAATTAAATTTATATTATATAGTATGTTCTAGAACTCAACCTCAACCTGGCGAAATTCTAAGTTTGAAACAAAGACAAGACTAAAAAACTCATAATTCATATGCATTTACAATGTTCTTTTAGTTATTACTTACGAATTCCAATTTCAAAAACAAATAAAATTAATTACTGATAATTACAAATTAATGTAATCGAGATGAAATAATTCTCGGAGAATTGTTATTGCTATTAAAGTTTGAACCAAAACCTTAGATATGTATAGCTATAAATAATTAACCGAAGTGAGATAAAACAATGAAGGATAAATGAACTATTATTTTAATTAATATCAAACAGCGATATTGTTCTGAGCTGGCTCTGAATGATAACGTAACTAGTTTGTTTCATCTGTTATTCCAGTTTGAAATGAATTAATTTTCAATACGTATAATGTAATTCGTGATCCAGCTTGCCCGCATTATCCGCTATCGATATCAATGTGATGGGCGGGATGCTATTAATATTATTATATTGAGTAATCATCGTTGAAAATTTCCCTTTGCTGAGCTCTGGCCTCGGAGTAAGGCGTAATCAGAACGCTGGCTAAATGTGATCTGGAGGACTTGACACACCGTCGAGAACATTATACGGAACTCCCTAGTTTAATCTAGCGGCGTAGCTTCCTTAGGGCACCGGCGCCCCCAGCTCAGGGGTCCTCGCAACCTGACCAATGATAATTAAACCAATAATAATAGTGAAAAATTCTCCCACTTTCGGAATATTGTGTGGGTAAAAAAACCTTAATAGACCCTGTATATTTTTTGCATCAAGGCTTTTGGTTACCTAGCTACCCTCAGTGGTTCACGATGTCTTACTTAAAGAGGGAAATGATAATTTTAATAAATATTAAAATTAGAGTTAAAGTAGAATTAGCTGTTTCGAACACCGGCCTTCTCGTCCGGGCGACCAGTTGAAACCGCTAGACTATCACCGCTTAATTTATTGGGTAAAACCTTGTTCTTAATCGATTTATTCATTGATTGCATTGGTGTATTAAATTAAGGTTGGAATATTTGAATTTAAAATCCTACTGATATTTAAAACTGTTAATTGTGTGTTTGTGTGTGTGTCTATAAGTCATTATGTTTGAGTGTTTTACAACCTTATTTATTATCATTTTCATCAGATTTAATCATCCTATCACATAAATTATTCAAGAGCCACAAATTACTAAATCAATGTATTACAAATATAATATTTGAAATTCTACAACTTAAGTGCATAATTATATTACATTTTCATATTATTCTTGACATAAAGTACTTCAAATGGTTAATTTAAGAAATTTGCAATTGAAACAACTTGTCTAAATAATGACATTAATTGTGTTACAAACATAAATACTGCAAACGTAAATACATGAACATTATTGATTCGAAAATCATTATTTTGTATACAAAACATAAAATTAAGAATACAATGACATGATAACGATCAACTTATAAAATAAATGATAACGCTAAATAAATTGATCATTATTATTTTATTTTATCATTGATTCAATTTCGTAATAAATCATTTCAATCTTTATTTATTCAAGATCATTCTTTATTTAAATATACATACATATTCATGTTCACTCATTCGTTTTAATGATCATTACATTCTTATTTCATTACTGTTCATTTAATGCATTTCATTTTTGAGAAAAACTTTAACATTGTAATATGGCTAAAAATGAAAAAGTTAAGAAAATGTAAAATATTTTAAGAATACAGTTTTTACTTTATTAATCACGTGGTTTTATTGAATATCAGTGTAAGATTACAGCTTTAACCAATTTATTACCTTGGAGCACGGGCCTTTACCCATAACTAAGAATTCTGGTGCATACTCCACCACGATACTCTGATGCAGCTTGCAGGAGTTAGTTGCCAACACAGGTGGCCACAAAGACACAAGGCTTATGCTACACGAAGACCTCCGACATGGTATAAATATTACGACGCAATGTTAACAACTAGGACATGGATTGATGTGTCCTCTAAAGCACTGAATAGCTCATGAAGATTGCCACTAGTGGTCACTCATTCTCCCTCTGACCACATAGGACCAACACGAATCATTACATCATGATTATTTGTTTCTTACATTCCTCTTGTTTTGAAGTCGATTAAAAATGCGAACACAGTTCAAAAATAACCAAACTAAAAATAAACAAATGTATACAAAGGGCGGTCTTATCGCCAAAAGCGACCTCTTCTAGACAATACGGCACTTCTATTCTTTTTTAGTTTTTTTTTTAAATATATGTAGGTGTACCGACTATATACATGTAGTGCATTGTTCAAAAAAGGGTTTTAAACTGAGTTGATATATTATACTGCGTATAATTTGAACTTCAATTGGACTTTTCGCGAGTGAGTGATTGATTCAATTCTCCAGAGATGACTGACATTCAAATGAAATTCTACAGTTCTTTATTACAGCGATATAAAAATAGTATTTTATTGAGCACATCATTAATCACGTAGAAAACGTCGATAAATGCAGCTATTTCTAATAAAAAATTGAACAGACGAACAAATCAAGCGTATATATGTATGTATATATATATAATAAATAGTCAGAGTTTATATATATATACTATATAATAATAACCGTAAAATATAGTCTTCTGTATTTTAGATGAATTTTAGAGCGTCTTTATAAATATCTCGACAGTCTGAACCTAACAATGAAGGCTATATTGACGATTGAAATTAACGTAGGAACATGAATGGCAATATTGAATTGACGATTCGCCAGCACTACTTCTAAAAACGGTTAGACAACAGTTAACAACTAACAAATTGTTTTTGTGTAAACGATATGAGTACTGCGGGTATGTAGTTTTGTAATGTTCTTGAGTTAATTTTGTAGTTTTCTAAAGTAATTCCAAGTTGTTGGAAGAAAATAAATAGTCAGAGTTTATTTTCGTTATATGTAGAAGTGAGTTAAGGAAAGCTGGCACAGAAAATGCGAATTAAATATAATATCACTTCAACAATAGCTTTTATTACTAATTAATTACATTATTATTAAATATAACTAAATACTATGGCGTGACCGGTCAATTTATTTATTTATTTATGATTTACTTATTTAGAAATACTTGAAGTATTTACAGCACTGCCAAAGCGTACTATAGCCATTGAATACACACACACGGTACTGTAACTTATAAAATAACATTTCATTACCAAATAGAAAATAAATAAATTAAAAAAAATACTAATCTGAAAATCTGTCCATACATACATACATATATTGATCAATACAATTAATGATGTTGTGAATATGTCGGCATCTGGTGCTCTGGCACCAGAGCGTTAAATATGTTAGGTCCGGAATGATAACGTCGGGCGTCGGGTTGCGTTCCTGGGCGTGGATGTCTTTATAGCTGGGTACTGTGTGATCTTATAATGTTGAAGGCAAAATGTTTATTTGGTTATTTATTTAAGTTTCATTTAATTATAAATAATAGTATAATTTGGTAACGTTGTTAATAATTATCTAGGACAAAAATCAAATACCGAAGAATTTACTCTATAAATGATTGACACAGATGGAGATCGTTTCAGGCTCCAATTTATATTTTATTAGTGACTCTCACTAATTATAAAATTATTGGATACTTCACGAGACACCAATTATTGACGCTTCTTCATTAATATTGTTTGCCATGATTTTATGAAATTATTTTCTTTAATATCAAACAAATTAAAAAACCGTTTCTAGTTCAAATGTGCGAAAGTGTGTCCAAGATTTCCGTTATTTTTTAATTATATTTTTGTACAATAAATAGACTATGACTTTATTATTTGCATAAACGTGATTTAATTTCTGTTCTTTTTTTTAAATCTGAGAATAAATATTTCCTTAATTACTAATTTATTTGAGTGAAATTAATTTCCTATGCGACATATTCGAAATAGTCTGAAAATCCGTCCATACAAATAATTAACCCAAACATTTCCTAACTCATTACTTCCATCAAAACTAATAGCCGTTTTATAAAAAATTCCATTACATTCAATTCCATGCTTATTCACAACGTCGAACCAAAAACTATAAAGTGCAAAAATTTCTTAACGATTCAAAAGTCAATTAATCGCTACGTTTGCATTGAAAACTAAAACAGTAAAATTGGTGACCATTGTCTGTTTTTCCGCTCCTGGCAACACTCCGCGCTAATTGACATCAAAACAATGCGCGGCTGATGATGCACCGTCTGACTGACACCAGCGAGCGAAAACTTCTTGTAAATATTACGAATATAATAAATGCGAAAGTTTGTGAGGATGGATGGATTAATGGATGTTAGTTACTCCTTTACGCCAAAACTAATTAACTAATTTAAATTATTTAATTTAAAATATCTATTACAGGAATAAATAATCACGTGGAGTAAAGTGCCGATTACTTCTTATCTACATATCTATACTGGTTGCAAATTCGATCTGAATTTTTTTTTATACAAAATAGGCAAGTTTGTATGGGAAAAAATCCAGATCGAATTTGCAACGAGTATATGTACATACCACGAAAGCGTTTAGAAAGTTTCAAGTTTTCTCGTCTCCAATACCACAATGCCTGAAGACCAAGATGTGTAACCAGTGCGTCTTGCCGGTTATGACGTACGCTGCCAAAATGTAGACCCTGACTGTAGGACGAGTCTACAAGCTACACATAACTCAGCGGGCTATGGAGCGAGTTATACTCGGTGTTTCTTTACGGGATAAAATCCGAAACTGTGGCAGTGGGCTGGTCACATATGTCACAGAAACGATGGCCGTTGGGGCAGATGTGTTCTAGAATGGAGACCACGAACCGGCAGACGTAACGTGGGCCGTCCACCGGCTCGCTGGACCGACGACCTTAAGAAGGCGGTGGTAGTGGCTGGATGAGATCAGCGGAGGACCGTTTGTTGCGGCACACTGTGGGAGAGGCCTACGTCCAGCAGTGGATTGATAAAGGCTTATATGATGATGATACATCCCATGCGAAGCGAGGCCGCGAACACTCCACTCTTATATAACTATTGAAGTACATTTAAATTTAACTACATATTTTGACTAGCTAAATTTTATTACACTATAAAAATATATGGGTATTGAAAAACCTTTAATCATATTAAGATTTTTTTTTATACAGTTTGGATATCGTTTTACTGTTGGCTCTTGCCTCACTTATATTAAAAGCCTCTGGAAGACAGCAATGTCATCTGCAAAGGTGACGCCAGGATTAAGACAGTAAATAATAAGGCCTGTGTGGCAATTTTTATTCCAAAAATACCAAACAATTATCGTGATGAAGAAACCCAAACGAAGTTAATTCAATTCAATAAACTTTCCATTTATTGTATCCTTACTATAAGTTTAAATAATTAAACGTAATTCTAACTATAACAAAACCTTCGTTCTACAGAACAGCCATATACTCTTAAAAACACAGTTCAGATCTATGCGTATTAAATATGTTATTTTAAAAGTACCGACCTTGCTTCGTAAAATGTCGTTAATATTATCTCGCTAGTGATGGGCACTGAGCTCATCGTTGTCGCAAATAGACGAAAATAAAATAGTGTCCCAACTGGAAACACAGTTAAGGACGTCACTACACCTGTACAGGTCTAATTGTTCTGGAAAAAGTACGACATCGGGCCTTTTGAATGAATGAATTGTTGAATATCAACCGTCGAGTATGCGGGCTTCATTCGAATTTGTTAATTTTGAATATGAGAAATTTGAAATCTGTATTTTAGCGAACTGTGTCATGAGTTTATTGTGCTAGTTGTTTTATTCTCGGACAAAAAATAAAAACATATGTCATTGTTATTTCGAGTGTTCAATTTGTAAATGTATATTTTATTTCAATTGATATTATTAGTATTTTAATGACATGAGCGTTTCAACCGCGTTGTTAAGTAATTTAACGGTTTTCCATTTCATTTATGTATTCGACTACGTTTTTGAGAAGTTTCTTACATTTTAGCAAATCTGTTGTTGAACAATAGTTTAAGCTAGAAATATATGCATCCTACCTTATAATTAGTTATTAGAATAAACGACAATATTAAATTAATAATCGATTTATTTTATTCTTATATTATTAACAACATGAGATGGCGACTATTAGAAACGATAAATAGTCTACAAATAAAATAAACGATAAATAAATCATCATCATGTCAACCCATCACGGCCCACTATTGAGCACGGGTCTCTCCTCTGAATGAGAAGGTTAAGGCCATAGTCCACCACGTTGGCCAAGAGCAGATTGGCAGACATGACACACCTTTTGAGCTTTGCAAACTCCCTGGTGTGCAGGTTTGCTCACGACTTTTTCCTTCATCGTTATAACGGTGACTATAGCGAGTGACATTTAAATGCTCAAAACGCACATAAATGTCAAATGTCAGAAGTATGCGCCCTGGGCTTCGAACCCGGACCCCCGAGTAGGAGATCGTATTCTTAACGACTAGGCTATCGTCGCTTACAAATAAATAGAACGAACAATAAACACACAGTCCATCTTATACCGATTACTAAGTTAGCAATTGATG
>DWJZ01008253.1:0-11491 GCA_018249125.1 Asbolis capucinus
AATTACAGTACCCTAATACGGAGACGAGATGGTATCCATAAAGGATTCCATGACTATTGTTAATCGTTAAGGAGTTCCCTTGTCTGGAGCCAATCCTGAGCATAGGACCAGATCATACTTATCATAAAAATACATTGTTATCGGAACCGAAGCAATATGCAAAATTTCAGCTCCGCAGTGTTAAAAGAAGTGGGTCTTATTAAGCTTGCAAGATTTGACCCGTAACAAACAAATATACTAACAGACTAATATACAAACATACACTGCAAGTTAAATAAAAGCTATTAATTAAGGTTTTAATACAGCAAATCAAGTTAAAATTGATACAAAAATCCTACATCTTACAGTTAAGCTGAATGCCAGTTTTATTACGAAGTTGTAGGATCAGAAAGTTGTTTCAATGCGTTTAAGAGACAGAAACTCTCAAACACTTCTTTGAAAGCCACGAAGGTCGCGTCTAGTGAATGAATGGAGTATTCAACACTTAGATACGTCTTGTATAAGTTTTTCATGAATGTAGCTGCAGTAGAAACCTAAAATATCTTGGATAATATACATTATTTTATATCATTTAAGATGTCACCTAGTTATGGACGCCGGATACTTATTTGAAAACAATGTACCTTCAATCACTTCAAGCTTTCATTTAACTTGCAGTGTATGTTTGTATATTAGTCTATTAGTATATTTGTTTGTTACGGGTCAAATCTTGCAAGCTTAATTAGACCCACTTCATCTTATACTACGAAGCTGAAATTTCGCATAGAGATTTCATCCTGATGTAAATGCGTTATATGACAAGCATGACCTGATATTAGGTTCATAATTGGCTCCAGACAAGGGATCTCCACAACGGTTCACAATACAGTTTTGAAATATGTGTTATCTATTAGGTCTTCACAAATAAAGCTTTAATGTTTAAATGATTTTAATAAACCTTGTTATCAAATGACTTTCCAAGGAATACGATACATCAGTGACAGGCCGGTTGGTCTAGTGGTTAGTGAACCAGACTACTATACCGAAGGTCATGAGTTTGATTCCCACCCAGGTCAAACTTTTCTGTGATGAGCAGGAATGTTTGTTCTGTGTGTCTGGGTGTGTAATAAAAAAATTGATCTGATCTGATCACCATAGTTCAAGCTAATGCTTAGTTTCGGGTTGGATGGCCGTGTGTGAGTTGTGCAAAGATATTTATTTATTTATTCATGTAGTTTTACAGGCTAAACGACTGGTATGATAATGCGTTCTCTGCTGTAATAATAATCAAGATAAACAGTTTTGAAGAGAGTTATGGCTGCTGCCCTCTCTGTATGTATTGTATAATATTTCTGGATTTGCCCTTTTAGTTATGTAAAAACAGTTTCTGCCCGCGGCTTCGCCCGTGTCACGTTTCCTTGATGTGATTAATATCATATTGCAAATAGTTTACATAAAACCTTAACCAAATTCCTTGGGAATTAATTTATGTTTTGGGAAAAATCGCATGAGTATCCGTTTAGTAGATCTTGAGTTTATCGCGAATAGATAGACAGATGAGGTGAGGGGATTTTATCGTATAATAGTTTATTATCGATAGGTTAGCACATTTTATACCATCCCTACCAGGCCACGCGATGCAATGCGCCAATAACCATCGAATTACACGCGCATCCTTTATTTCTCCACGTATCTAATAAAAATACCTATCGTGTAGGAGCTCTTGAAATTTCACCGCACACCTCGAGGCCACCCGATTTGCCCCACTTTGCCCCATCCCAGACTCTTCCGGCCCCGCCTCGGCCCCATTCAAGCTCCGTTTTAACGGAGGCAAGACATTACTCCGAGATACGGGCCGAAGATTTACGCCCCAACAAACTTAAGCTGATGCAGGAATTTATTTTACGGGTCTTATTGTGGTACAACGTCTTGCTGCTGCGATTGTTCCCAACTTATGATTTAACTGCGTAAAAATGAACTTAAAATATGTCATTTGACGATATTTTTCTGTAATATGCATCCTTATTTTCCAGGATAATTCATAGTTATGTCACTCTTTAGGTTTCAATGTACATATTTGGAAAATATTTTTCGGAGTTCCAGTAGTGTTTGAGTTAATCCATTTCAAACAAAACTCTTTGTAATATTAGAAGATATGTAAATATGACATCATATATTATGTATGTTATACATATATCTGTACTAATATTGTGGAAAAGAAAGATTTTATTGTTTGTCAGTTTGAAGAGAATAGGCTCCGAAACTACTAGACCAATTTAAAAAATCTTTTACCATTAGAATCTTACTTTATTCCCGATGAACATAAGCTATAAAATATTTTCAAAAACTTTAGGGGTTTTGAAAAGTTCGAAAATATAGGTCTGATTGCGGAAAAAAATATCAAAAAAATCCTTATATCGCATATGCTGCGGAAGTTATTGACATTAGAGCAAAGTGATGAATCACAGTTTTATAGAAGACTTCAGTATCTGCAAACAAACTTGCAACACCATTTTGAACTATTGCAAATATGTTACAATAACTACATTTGTCTGGTAACTGGATTTTGCGGATCGGCGCGAGGGCATTTTCTAGTATGTATCTAGTCTGTCCCGAAATGTTGCTCGAAAAATTCTGTTGGAAATCGATCCACAGGTCCTTGGCTGTACACCAACTGGGCTACAGTCCTTCATTAGAAGGTAAAGGAAGTTCAAGGTAAGGGTATGTAACGGTATAAGGTCTCGCTAGTCGTTCAGCGAGTTCGTTCTAGTATTCATGAACACGTGCGTTCGTGACCACTCCTCATGTAACCGGATTATTGGCTCGGCTCTCAAACATTACTTAACCCGTTGTTTACTAAAGAATTTATTAATTGTTGCAAATTTATGGTTTAGAGCAGGGGTTGCCAATATTTTATAACCTGCGGCGCAGTTGCATGTTTTTGTATTTTGTCACGGCGCCCTGCCCTGGCTAGCAATTTGAAAAAGACAGACGGAAGAAATAGGTACCTATAGTAATAATATTGGGGATGTCAGAAAAAAATTAAAACATTCACAATATGATATTGATTTTTTTAATAAAAGAATTGAAAAAGACAACAACAAGAAAGACGTAAGAAAAACAAAGATAAAATACCCGCGAATATTTACGGTTTCGGATAATGACAGACGGTCGCCCACGGGCCCCTTCTTTATTTTCTACGGCGCTCATCTTGGGACACCCTAGTTTAGAGATTAACTGCATCACTCACAATCGTTGATGCCCACTTAAATTGTCTCTTAGTACAGATTTGGTACGATAGTGAATCTTTCAACGACTTTGAGTCGTTAATGGTTATTTAATGAATTTGCTTAGGTACAAGTGATGGTTATCTTGTAATATCATATAACTTTTTGAGAAGGGGAGTGCAGGGATCGAACCCAGGATGTTTGAAAGATCAACGTTCAGATTATAAGGAAACTACTATTACACATGTAGTAAACTTCATTAATTATACAACTATCTCTACTTCTTTGAGAAATTCGGTACAGCATCGTATTTCATCGTTACTCGCTTATAGTTTGTGGTTATCGTGTACAGAAGGTGATAAATGTTCTGGCAGTGGCTGAGACTGCCTCAGTTCCCTGGAGTTTAATTAATTACGCGATAAAAATGTATTCTCATCTCCTCGTCGGTCTGTATGTTTAATACATTTTAGGTTATATGTTGTTTTAGGGCCCGGCCGGTTGATTCTCGTTTATCAAAAACTCAAACACGTTTAAATTCAGAACTCGTCCGATGAAATTCAATTAAAAATTGAAAACAGAATACAGGTGGCATTTCGTTGGTTTTAACGACAAAGTCGCTACGATTTTGCTACAACTTGTGCAAAGAGAATCGACCGGTTGTGGGTTGCGTTCTTTCCTGTTTTATTTTCATGTTACTTCTCTTCTCGCTTATCGTTTGGTGTGAAGCAGCAGCTATAACCGTGCTACATCATCGCAGTGTAATTTGTTCTTTGTTGTACAAAGATTGCACCGAGATGAATTTATATAAGAGATTAAAATAGTTGCCATAATTATATCGACGACGGGAAAGAGTAAAGTCGTTTCTCTTTGAGTAACGTATTTTTTTATGAAAAATACGTTATGAAAAACAATTTACCTTTTATGAAAAACAATGAATGGAATAGTAAAAATGAGTAACAAATCAAATCAAGTAAAAAAAAATATACCTACTTTTATTAAAATGATTTAGCTGTTAAAACGTAACAGAGTAAAACGTGAGAGATAAAGTTAATGATTTCCACGTTAATAAAAATAGTACGGATAGAAAAAAAATTACTTCGTACTATTGCGAAACTTCGTGAGGGTGGATGGATGGACAGATGTTTATTTCTTCTTCACGCAAAAACTACTGAACGGATCTAAATGAAATTTGGCACAAGGATAGATTATACTCTGGAATGACACATGGACATATAAACGTACCTGCCACGCGATCGAAGCGGCTGGAAATTATACTCGATACAATTTCGATCTGAAATTCCCATATACATTTGACAAGTTTGTATATCATATAACTTAGAAGTATAGTACATTATACTTTAATAACATCACAAAATGCAAACAAAGACGCGGGGTGGATATTTTTTGTTCCGGCCTGAAGCTCGACAGTGACGGATAGGTTCGTCGAACTGACTTATGGCTAAGCGGCTAACTACGCCGGGAGTTACTGACTTAATTAAATGCAAAGTTATTTCTAGCTGCTCATTGATAAGCAAGGCTCGTGGTGCGAAGCTATCAATCCTCGTGTCCAGAACACGTCAACGGTCTATTGCTTGATAAGGAACAAGTCAAACCACTAGGTTTGAATATTGGTCGCTGGAATCTATGTATGTTCCAATTGTGTACTAAAAAGTTTAAAAGTCCTACAATCTTTAATTATAAATGCGAATGGCCCTATGTTTCTATATTTGTCCGTTCTATTTTCACGCCTTAACTACTTAATCAATTTTGATGAAACTTTGTACAGAGGTAGAGTAGGACTTGAGGTAGAAAATAGGTTAGATTTTTCGGAAAGGAAGGAAGTAAAAACCCGTACGCGCGTGGAGGAGAAATAAACGAGGGATGTGGTAATTTACAAAAAAAACCGGAATCAATAATGGCGCAAACTGACCCTAGGGGCACGCACAACATATCGTTTCAGGGCGGTGACAGGAGAAGAAAGGAGAGTTAATGAAGGAAGAGGAGAAAAATAGAAGAACTGGCTCTCAAGCCAAAAAATACTTTTCCATTATAAAACAACAGTTTAAAACTGATAAGCCGCCAGAACAGGTAATTTTAATTTAAGTGTTCATAAATTACACCAACCCGGAATCGAACCAGTGACTTCAAGCTACGCAGATACAGCCACTACTAATGCACAGGACCGTTATTCGTATTTAACCAGCCAGGAACCATGCTTTCAGCTGAAATAATACGAGCGAAATTCAAAATTACTTTTCCGTCTTAAAAGAACAGTTTAAAATTGATTAGCTGCCGGGAACACGTAATATTAATTTAAGTTTCCGTATTGGCTTCATCTCTGAAATTAGTTTAGGGCAGTGATTCTCAAAGTTGTTCAGATGGGGTCCAGGGGTCCACGGAAGACTCTGTTGGGGCCTACATTTACGTACAACAATAAACTTATCAAGGCCTTGATAGTCTAGTGGTTTGAACGTTGGTCTCTCTAATCAAGATCTCTGTTCTTTGTTCAAATCCTACGGGGCGCATCTCTATTTTTTGAAGTACGTATCAGAAGTTGATTATCACTTGCAGCGGTGAAGGAAAACATCGTGAGGAAACCAGCACTCTTGAGAGTTCTCCATAAAGTTCTCGAACGTGTGTGAAGTTCCCCAATCTGATCTTGACCAGTTGGATGGGCTGTGGCCTGTACACCTTACATTTGAGACACGAGTTGGCTGGTGGGACAGTTTTACGTTGCAATGATAAAACTTAATAAAAAAAAAATAACTGAGCAAAATAATTTTCGAAATTTAGGGCGTTATTTGAACATATTTAGCATTATCGTAGCATACTAGTCTCCATGCAGTCTAGATGCATTTACTGACGAGTAGATGTGTAAATGTAACAAATTTTTAACAAAAAATAACTGGTAAAAATGTAGTTGCAGGGGGTCCAACGAACCCAGTAAATGTTGAAAAGTAGTCCACGATTAAAACCAGTTTGAGAACCTGTGGTTTAGGGCAATAAAGTATAAGTGACGTAATTAATTCCAGCTTGTTTGGTGTTCGAAAACCCGCGGCGCTTCCTTTCAGATGGTAGGTATTAATTTCGCTTTTGTGTTCACTGGTGGAAATAAATTCATTGATCCAGAGTATTTTTATAGTGTACTAGTTTGCACCCGCGGTTTTGCCCGCGTGGTTGGTAGGAACATTTAAAAAATAGACCATTGATGGCCCACAACTGAGCATGGGTCTCTTCTCATACTGAGGAGGGCTAGAGTATATTCCACCATGTAGCTCCAATGCGGATTGGTGGAGGGGTTGGTGGCCAGCCCAACTGTCGGAAGCTTTACCACCCTAAGGCCTCCGACAGGGCTGTACGATTGCCATTTGACGACTGGGACCGACGTCTTTGTGTGCCCTATGAAGCAAGAGCGCGCTAAAGATTTTTTACTACAAAGGAAAGTTGATAGATCACTCAGAATCGACACAAGTAGTTAGCCTAAAAGCGTTGCCTTCGAAGCACGGAAGCCCGTATGAAATGTTTGCCACTACCAGAAATGAAAATTACTTAACGAAAGTCATAATTAAATAATACATAAATTATGAAATTAAAAGAAAATTATACAAAAAAAGAAAAATTTAAAGCAATGTCTAAAGTTCCGATAAAATACCTATCCATTATAGACACTGAACTAAGACTAGGTACACTGTAGGCCGGAAAAAAAAGGCAGCGTAAAAAATCCCGGTACTCTTTAAAGACGAAATTAAATCTATTACAAACAGAACCCTAAAAGGCATGGAGTAGGCTGGTTCAGTAATCACATTTGAAGTGATAACATCAGCTACCTCGCTGCCGTCTCCGCGGGCGACAGCTGCGATGTAATATTCGATAATTCCGCATATCTCTCGTTTCAAAGGAAATAACATTATTACGTTTATTCCTTGATTTCTTTTTTGACGTATTATTTTGAGATACTGGTTGGCTTTAATATGTAAAATCAAATTTAAAATCATTTATTTCATGTCATTAAAATACACTTATAAACGTCATTTTTTAGAATCTACCACGGAAAAGTGCCAAAATTTCGGAAAGGTCCCATACTAAAGAGAAGAAGAAACGGCGAAAGAAACTCCTCAGCACATCGCTCAGATGGATATATAGAAGACCCACTTCTGAGCATGGTTGTCTCCTAATATTGAGAAGGCCTAGAGCATATTCCTGCTGGTCTGATGTAGATTAATTAACTAACTTCTAATCTCAATTTATTACTAAAATATTTAAAACACAAGCTTTAATAACAGGTCCCTAATACAAAGAAACACAAAAAAAGTCATAACTGTATTGTAAACCGTTGAGGAGTTCCCTTGTCTGGAGCCAATTCTGAACGTAGTATCAGGTCATGCTTATCATAAAAATACATTGTCATCAGGACGGAAGGCTTATGCAAATTTCAGCTCCGTAGAGTAAAAGGAAGTCGGTCTAATTAAGCTTGCAAGATATGACCCAAACGCTTTACAAACTAATACACAAGTATATTAAAATACCAATACTGCAAGTAATATAATTTTTTTTAACAAATTTTCGTTAATACTACTGAAATTTTAAGACGTCAGTGAGTATGAAATATATATTAGTATGTGTTACTCACATAGTCACAACTCGAGTGCACAATTCGAACTCAGGCCTTCTCGTTAGACAGACCAACGTTCAAACCACTGAACTCTCATGCTTGTTTGAATCATAGTTAAACTATGGACGTAGTATTAAGTTAAACACAGGAATGTCACTAACAGCTGTGGATGAAGTTGCACTAGATGGGTTTCTAGTTCACTATAGGGTAGTAAGTTTGAACTAAACTCAAATTACATTTGAAACTCCAAGTTTTGGCTATATTACTGCATATTACTTCACATCGGGTAACTTCCGTTATATACGTAAGGTTTGACGCGTTCGTAGTTCCGAGTTATTTCGATTGTAAGCGATGGAAAGTAAAGCGATAGCGGGCGCGATCGGTTTGGTGACCGCTAGAGCACATTTGTTACAAAAATTAAAAATACAAGCTTTAATTGTAGATATCTAATACACAGAAGTACACAAAAATTCATAGCTGTATTGTTAGACGTTGAGGAGGTACTCTCTGGAACCAATCCTGAAAGTATCACGTCATGCTTTTCATTAAAATTCATTGTCTTCGGAACTGAAGCAGTTTGTAAAATTCCAACTCCGTAGTGTAAGAGGACGTGGGTCTAAGTAAGCGTATAAAATTTGACCCGAATACACAAATAAATAAATTAATATACGAACTTACACTGCAAGTTAAATTAAATGTTGTAAAACTGAGCGCTTAGGTACCTGGCTCATAAGGGGGCCCCGGTTATTATCGTTAGATAGCAATCGTTGATCTCGGAGCGGTGATAGCCAAGTGCTTAAGAATTCAGCCTCCTACTCGGGGGTCTGGGTTCGAATCCCAGGGCGCGCACTTCTGACTTTTCGGAGTTACGTGTGTTTTAAGCAATTAAATGTCACTCGCTATAACGGTGAAGGAAAACATCGTGAGAAAACCTGCATGCCGGGGAGTTTGCAAAACTTAAAGGTGTGTGAAGTCTGCCAATCCGCACTTGGCCAACGTTGTGGACTAAAGCTTTTTAACCTTCTCATTCCGAGAAGAGACCAGTGCTCAATAGACGGTCGTCATGGGTTGAGATGATGAAAGAGTACACGGGGATTTAAAAAAAATTTAGAAACTATCTCAAAACCTTACTTTTAGCGGCTTAAATTACAAAAGTGCACACGAAATGTCAGTGAAAACGAATTTCTATCCAATTAATCGCAAAAAACGTTAACTCGATCTCAAATACCCAATACGCAATCAAATTACCTTTGAGTTTACTTCAGTTAAACAGCTGTAAGTTGATGTTGGAACTGTAAACAAAGTTGCGAGGCCTTTGAGGCTTTGAGGCTTGAGGCTTGTTAGAACACATGGCTTCAGCTGTTGAGTTCTCGTAAACAGAGTGTACGAGCTGTCGTGAAAAATTTTTTCAACTTTTCAAACTATTTCTACAATCGTAACTTAATTATTTTGTTTTGAGATTTGACTTGACAACTAAATGTGCAAACGGGGCACGTGTTTTAAGGATTCTATGAACATCACATGGGTGACGCCAGAATTATTTTATGGTAGGTTTATCTGCTATTACACACACTAATAATCAATATTTCATCGTTAAGTTCAGTCGAGAAAAAAATATGTAATCTTTTCCATGAAGTGAAAACACAAAGGTTTTTGGAGAGGGGGTGCAAATGCACCCCTTTGCACCCCGTTGCTGGTGCTCATGAGAGCATGTAACTGCTCTCATTAAGACACGATTGATGAATATGCCGGAATTTTTCAAATATCATCCAAATATGTTCTAGATTGAAATGAGATCCGAATCTCGAAATATCGATATAGATTTTTCTAGTCGGTAAGTCGTGAGTTGCCGATTTGTCGTCAATGGGACAAATCGCGACTCACGCAAGAACTCAATGACTGTCTACTATCAAAAAGGTTCAAACACTATCAGTACTTCGTACCACAGCTTCGACTACGATCCATATAAGATTGTCTCAGGCTATTGGTTGAATGCATTATAAAAGAACTTAGAAATACATATATGTCGTTCTAGTCGAGTTACTGTACGCGTATCTGCTTTCATCAGTCGACAATGACCTATTGAAGTACTGACAGCTCCGCTGATATCATCAGAGTTCTGAAGCCCAGGAAGCTGTCACGAGCGGGACAGCATTATTCCCATCTCAAGAGAGAGAAAGGGATGGCTGCTATTGTGTTGCGTCGACGACTTTGTATACGAGCGGAAATGTCTTTTATCTGCACCTATATACGAGAGTCTGTGTTTGCTGTGGAAAATTACACTTTTATGTAGGAAGGGTCAGGCTGGCGACTAAAACTATTTTACCGGAGACAACTTATAGCTCGTAGACCTTTTTAGAGTTCACCAATTAATTTGCAACCGTTACAATTTCGCCATGTTCGTCCGTCTGTCTCTAGCCGAGCACACCGCTTGGATTAGACAGCTTGGCTGCTACTGTATTTTGGCAACAAAGCTGTATTATAAAACCTCGAAAAATATTGGCTTGGTACCCGATTTTGTATGGTATCGCTGGATAGGTACTTGGAAAATTATTATTATCTTGACGGATGAAAATTTTCAACCCGGGAGCTTGTTTTGATTATGGATTAAAAAGAAAAAGCGGGCGAGGTCGGTTGGATAGGTGACCGCTAGTGATAAAATTTCATAAGCGCTTCAGTGCTTTTGAGCTCCTAAAACCATCGTTAATGATCGTTAAGTCACGTCGGTGGCCACCAAACGTCATCAAAACTTCCTACACTTGGGTTTGCTGCTAACCCATCCAGCAATCGGCATTAGAATGAGATAGAGTTTGCTCGAGGCCTCCTCAGTAGGAAGAGGAGATCCGTGCGCAATATTGGGCCATAACGAATTGGAGGCTTTATTGCATAACCTGCGCTCGATATGTTCGTGCCCTTAGATGTTATTCGTAAGTCAACGTGTTTTATTCTGCTAAGCCATTTTACTATCTACTTTACAGTGATAAACTCCAATCTGCCATGCAGTTCCTCTCGAATGGTTTTACGACATTCAGAGACAGCTTTCCAATATTTTCGACAATCTACAGTCAACTTTAAACCGAGACCTCGAAGGGTTATAATCGCTTGACAGTTTGCTAATACAAAGCCATGTTAGGAATTCGCGAGTAACGTTGCCCATTCATGGAAACAGGGCTTAACGAATTATACCGGCGTAAAATATTTGAAGTTTTGTTGTGTGGGATTAAGGTTGCTTTCAGTTTGCACTCTGCTTAATATTTGTTGTACGGTAAAAGCGTTATTTTTCAGGGATATCTGAAATCCTCTTTCGGATACAGCGCGATATTTCTAAAGTTTTTGTTACAGATGTGTTTCGCTAAACTGTGTTTGAATTTTATTCCTCATACTTTTAATAGGTCACTATATTATTAAGGTCTTATATTACCGACCCAAAGCCTCGGTAATGTCCTTGCCTGAGGAGGGAATATGTGTGCCAAGTTTCATTTTAATCAAGGAAGCGCAAACATCGTTTGACGGCTGATTCAAACAAGAGGGTGGTAGCCAGCCAGACAGGCTTCACAAAAAGACGATTGTCCTTCCGTGAAGCCCTACGACCGAGATGACTTCTCTACACCTTATGCGACACCCTGGTAAGCCAGCATGAGATTGGGGTTTATATTCTATGCCACCCCAAAAC
>DWJZ01008254.1:0-11490 GCA_018249125.1 Asbolis capucinus
TAAATAGGAGAACATTTATATGAAGATAGACGTGCTTAAATGAAGCTGTAGTGATTTGGTTTCTTGACAAGTAACACGTCTTACAGGATCACAAATGTAAGATTTTTTACTTTTAAACGTCTTAAAAGTAAAAATTTCATGACATGTCCACCACAGTTTTAAGATTTGTTTTTTACACTTTCACTTTAAATCTTAAATGAATTTATTTAAAATTGAAACTTTAATTTAAACTCAGAATTTTTATTTAAAATTGGAACTTTATATTCAATTTGGAACTTAATTATCATAAAAAAAAATAAGAAGAGAATAATTATTTGCAAATTTTGATAATTTTCCTATATATTAAAACTTTTGTTTGGTTTTGAAATATTTTGGGAACAATATTTTTTGTCTTTGATTTTCTATATGGCAACATTGAATTTCTTCAAACAGGGTGTCCCACGTGGAGCGTATTTGCTTCTCGCCGTGGACTTCCGGCTTTGTTTTTCCCAAAAGTTAGTATAACATGCACAACACAAAACACTGAAATATTGACACACACACACATTCTTAGCTATCTGTTTGAGAGTACTGTATAAATGTATTAAATAATTAGAAAAAAAATCTTGAAAATAAAAACATTTTGAGGAGATTATCAATTTGAAAAGGTCTTAATATAACATAAAAATTCTGTACTAAGGAATAATTTAAGTAACCATTAACGACTCTTGAGTGCGGCAGTATAAACCACAGTACTCCTAAGCTTTCGCTTTTAGCATATTCTAATTCAATCACTAGTAATTTTATAGTTAGTTTAATTTAAGCACGCGACTTCGCCCGCGTGATATATTGATAAATAATAGCCTGTGTGTTATTCCAGGCTATAATCTATCTCTGTGTCAAATTTCATCTTAATCCGTTTAAATTATGAACGTACATATCATCCCGTGAGACTACTATCGGGATAAAAAATATCCCATGTTCATTTCCTGGATGTGGTCCAATTCTTATCCAAGTTTCTTCTTAATCCGTTCAATAGTTAGCGCGTGAAAGAAAAACATACATACTTTCACATTAGAAAGATAACGGCTCAGTAGTCTAGTTACCTTGCTTACGTATAGTCGCGTCTCGGCGTCGATTCCCGGCAGGGTCACATATGATAGACAAATATGAGTGAATGAATAGACTGGAATGGACTGTTGGCCATACAATACGATACGCAGACTTAGTTCGCAGGGTATGAGTGTGTATGCTTTTATCTGTTATTTTATCATCTGTCACCACAGTCATGCTCGGCCCTCGCCCACCGATATTCAACAACACATTTAGTTATGTATAAAAAGTATTTTTGTATACATAACTACACCACTACGCGGACTAAGTCGCGGGCAAAAGCTATTAATATATATAAAAGATGTCTAATAAAGAGCAATGATGTCTTTAACAACTTTGTTCAGAATTTTCTGAAAAAGGTTTTAGTAACAAAATTATATCGATCGGACACATGGTTGATGAGTTGATGCGTAGCAGCGCGCGCCGGGTGCAGCTAGTTATTGTATATTTTTAAACGTTTCGGAAAATTTTTGATACAACTTATTGTTTTTTAAAAAACTACTAACTTAGTAATATGCAGTCAACCAATCTGGCAACACAGACTACAATGACGGTTTTGTGGGCGGTTTTAACAATCTCCAAAATAGTGAACGTGTTAAAAAACTCGGATTTTAAATGTCGTAAATATAGTGAACACTCATAACAATTATTTTTAAAGTTGTATAGTGTAACAAATACGGAGTACACAAAAGTTTGACGTAATTGTCACAAAAGTTGGCTGTTTATGACTATTGGAAGTTCAACAAGAAACGAGTAAATAAAAAAACCCAGAAGTGATATCATCTCTCAACACAGAAGAAAAGTAAACAGTATATCTAATAAAGATACTGAAATACATATCAACAAATAAGCGAAGAATACACGAGAACGAAATTAAACGACAACTAGCGCCATCTGTGTAACATACTAGCAACGCCATCTATCGGTGACAATTGAAAACCGAAGTGACCAAGACGTGACAATGGTGGAGGATACGTCGCAGCAAACGGACAGGGTGTCGGCCGCAGCGGTTCTACAGTTCGCTGCGAGAGAGGCGCGGGAGGGGAGGAGGTTCTCTGAGTTCGGCGCGCATGCGTTCGCGAGCATCACTTATAATGCTTACGGTATACAATCTGTAGTACTATTATTGAATAATTGTCTTACTTTCTCAACTTCGTATCTCAAAAGATCCACTCGAAGTTGTTTTGAAATATATTAACAGTAGTTTTAATTCGTAAGTTGTCCAAAATCTTAATAACGGTCCCGCGTTGGGCGCCAAAGTTATATAAACGTTATGGTATAGATATTTTAGTGAAAACGGGTCATGGGTTCGATTTCCATCTGGAGCAGTAGTTTATATGACAGATGATTGTTTTCTCTGATTACGGGTGGTATTTGTGTGATCTATACACGACACGATTTTTATTTTAGGGAAATATATGTTTTCAAATTCAACTTACTTTATTGCGGAAAACAGAACTATGTGTCAGTGACAAACTAAGACACTATATTAGTAAAGTTAACCGAATTAGTTATATATAGTAATAAAATAAAATTCTATACAATTAAAATTGGACAAAAGTTAAAATAAAATACCATGACATTACTTAAATTGAAATTAAGTTAAAATGAACAAAACAAAAAATAAGTCAAACGAAAAGAAAGGAAGCGAAATAACGCCCCATGTACTCGTACTTATATGTCACTCCGTGCGAACAACTATACGACTTTATTTCCGCACGAAGTACCTCAGTTTAGTTAAATATTTTAATTTTCGACTTTAATTTAAATTTTTATGCAATTATCTTATTTTAATTTGACAATTTATAATTTTATAATACGATATTTTATAGATTGTATTGTTTTTATTTGGTTTTCTATTTAATGTAAATTTTATTATTTTAAAATTAAAAATTATAAAAATTAAAAATACAGTCATTTTTAATTTTTATCATCACATTATTAATATGACTTAAAAAAAAAAACAGAAAAAAAACATAATTAATTAATATACTGTGATACTCGCTCTGTGCATGCTGTCAGCGCCTATAATTATAATATTATATAACTATAATTATAACTGTAACAATATGTATAAAGCTGGAAACAATGTTTATTATGTTCGCGTTACATTTAAATAAATAAATATTTTTAATATAGTTCCGTAGACTACACGGACTACACTATGATATCAAATCAAACTATATGTAACGTGCAGCATACTCGAGAAGACAATAAAACAATAATATAGAGGGTAACCGATTATAACCTGTTCTATTTAACGGTCGCAGGGCAAAGTGCGAGATAAACGGTCTTACCGGATCGTGGTTGCGAAATAGGACACGATTGAACGGTGTCTTGAATATCGAACGTCGAGACATTTTGACCTAATGATACGCTTATCTGATCTTAGTCGCTAAGTGGCTCGAAGGACCAAGTTGGGCGGTAGTTTGGCTATGTTTGTTTTAATTATATGAACCCGTGATTATACCTCCATGTAACCTACGCAAGGATGGTTTTCTTGTGGTGTAGAGTGTGTTGTGTACATAAGGGTGGGAAATTAGGAATTATGTTTATTACTTCTTTTACTTTTTATTACTCTTTATTATTCTTTTATACTTCCATATAAAAACATTTCTGACAGCGGTATCATGAGGCATAATGTCCTGATAAATGCGAATCGAATTTCCTTAGCGCCATCTAGCGTAAAACATTGTAACTAAATCCAATAGATAAAATAAACGCCACCATTGTCAAACTAAGAACTTATATTTAAATGTTAATAGAAGAGTTTATATCCTCGGCTTGTTTCAACTGTAAGTGATGGAAAAGGTTGAACAGCGACCAGTAGGAGGATGTGTGACTGGTAGTGACAAAAAATATATATTTCCAACAATCCACATTTGGGCAGCATGGTCAAGTATGCTCTATACTTGGTGCAACTTTGATCCGGAATAAATGTAAACAAACCATAAAAAAATCCCTGTAGGGTTTTCACCAATTTATAAAATCGAGGTTTTTTTCACTACTCAATATATTTTTGAAAATTAGTTATTAAACTAAGTATTAATCAAAGAACAAATACATACTACATTTTCTGACAACTTTATCGAATTGGAACGTTCTGTAATGATAGATCTATTAAATAAATAAACAAAATATTAAATAAAATATATTAACTAAATAAATAAAACATAAATATAGTCATACCAGTCACAAAATTACAACACACAATATGATTCACAAGTTCACTCTGACAAACTTAATTTCATGAAGGAATTAACCTTTCAACCTATTAAAATACTTTATTTTATACTTTTATAATTTATTGATTTTCGTTTTAATAAACTTTATGCATTTGTCACCAAGCAATAAGATTGATTTACGAGTAAAAGTTAAAAAAAAATATCGTATAAAAGAGGTACCACTTGATAAAACAACGAAAAGTTTAATTCACCTGTGTGTCACAGGTTGCTAGGCAACGGTTTGTTATTAAACATTCCAGATCGAATTTGCACCGAGTATAGAAGGTTACATCAATTTCAATGAAAATTGAAAGTTAAGGGATTTTAAGGAAACGTTAAACTAATAGGGTGAATATACCTTAATCTACGTTTTAATTTTGTATTTAGAAAGTCGACAATCATATGTTACGAATCTTGTAGGCACGGGATTATTCATTTATTAAAAAAACATATTTTTAAAAATTTATTAACTTATTAAAAACTTATTAATTTATTAAGAAAATATTATAAAAAAATATTAATTTATTAAAAAATTATTCATTTATAAAAAAAATATTGTTTTATTAAAAATTTATCGATTTATTAAAAAAAATTGTCATTCTGAATGATTTTCCATTTTAAATATTCATGCTTTGTAAACACGTCTGTTATTAAAAAATTATTTCGAGACCAACTTTAATTAATAAATTACTTAAAAAAGTAATCTTAGTATGTAGTAAACATATGTATATGGAGGAAAATAATTTGTGTTTTTTTACCATAAATAAGTTAGCACTTGACTACGATCCCACCTGATGATAAGTGGCGATGAAATCTTTGATGGTAAAGCACACTAACTTAGCAGAAGCCTGCTCACTGTTGACTTGAAGACATTGTAGAACTTGTAATCGAACATATTTAATTCATTTTTAATTTTCAATTTAATCCAGTCCTGCGCAGTACAGGCAGGATGTTAACAACGAAGTTAATTGATTCAATGTACGATTGAATCAAAGCGAACGACGGAGGCACGCTATTTTAACGTTACTTTACGGAACATTAACTTAATATGAATAAATAAACATAACCCCTGATTAATGTAAGCTACAAAAAATGTTGTACCATTCTCATTTTTCATTTCATTTCATTTCATTCATTTCATTTACATATTGCGATATGAGCATCAGAATTATCAGAGTATACGAATACAACAGAATGTGACTTTAATGGAAATATTATACGAGTAATGTGAAAAAATTAACATTGTACGGCGAGTTAACAATTGTGATTTTAAATGACAGTACCAAGAAAACCTAGTTTTTTTTTTGGTATATAAATTTTACTCGCGACTTTTTTCACATGGATTTTTTTTTATGTCATTATTATGTCATGTTGATCGAAATTTTAAAAATGTTAAAACAAATCTGGTTGTACGAAAGTGCCTACGCCAAGTTGAGGAAAAAACAAAAAGGCACAGCTTTATAGATTATAGATTTATTGAACACAAATTACAAGTTACACAATGATTATAATCGTAAACGTCTGCAATGGTTAAGACTGTGTCATAGTCGTTCTGTGACACACTTCTGGACATGAAATACCCATTTACCGAAGTCATACGGCCCATTTGCGACCCGCAGTAACTAACTTATGCAAAATTCTAGATCAAAGCTTACATTTCCTGTGACCAAGTGTATTTGTATAAATTAACCACTACTTTAGGAATTACTGCAAGTCAAAGTTCTCTGATTTTGTCACTGAATGGCGTACCGATCATCTAAATTCTAAGGTACCTATTTCTAGTAGATCCACAAGTAGCAAAATTCAAACACAGCCATTATATGTATAGTAAATAACTTGAACTCAGGCATAATATATGAAAAGAAGAGGACTGTAAAAAATTAAAGAGGTCCCATCAACTTCTCGCCATCTCCAAGGGCTGGCACTGGCAGAGAATGCCATCAGACATTAAGTCCGCCTATTGTAACCTCAGTATAAGTTTGAGGTTTGTAATAAAGCTTTCAGTAAATAATAAAAAACATAAAATGTACAAAATAGACAAGTCTCGCAACGCAGGTCTTTTGCCTCAAAAAGGTGAAAAATCTAATGTAAACTAAATCCGTTAAAATGACATGATTAAAATGATTTTGTGACAAAATCCAAGGTCAAATGATGTCGATCTTTTTGAGTAACCAACATAACATTTTTATAAATATTTATATTGAATGTGTACATATATGCATCTACAATACATCGTACTGAATATACACGTGTACGGGGATCTGGGGGAATGATAGTGCCCCCGCTAAGTCCAGCAAAAAGCACCATCCTATGCCCGAAGCAGGCATTTTCCTTCATTAAGGCCATTTTCGTCTCCCCTATACCTTTCTTGTGGATAATTTTCCTGCAGTTTTAGGAACCAAGCAGTCAATATAAATATTTATTTACATTCACATATTTAAAATGTTCATGTATTTTAGTAATCATAAGTTCCGTAATGAGGTAAGACGAGGTAACATCGAAGGAAAAAGGCCTGTCGAGGGTGAAAGCTCCATACGTCCCTATAGACCTTCCACGACCCGTCAAAGTCGTTAAAAATATGTATGTCGCTTACTGACAGTCACGACTTACACTTGAGGTAAACTGAGCAGAGAAAGAGATACAACGCGGATATAGAATTACTTGTATTTACGTATAAGAGTACATAAGATTTTTCGCAAACAATTTTCACGATTCACTCATACACAGAAAGCCTCAGCGATAGAAAGCAATAGTGATATCTCCTTCTCAACTTATAATGTACATCTCATTATACTCGTATTTTTGCGTAATTGCTCTTAAAATGTAAAAAGGCGTCGAGATGTCGTTGGACCGAATACATACATTTGCATGGTTGGAACATGAGCGTAGTAGTCGTCACGTCGTCACGTCGTCGTATCATTACGTCGTCGTATCGTCACGTCGTATCATTACGTCGTCGTATCGTCATGTCTACGTATCGTAACTTCGTCACGTCGTCGTATTCTCACGTAGGCATGTCGCTTGCGTAACGAAGTGTTCACTTCACTCTATAACTGCGGTAGAGGCCGGAGCGAAATGGGACTTTAGATTGCATTTAAGCATAGGGCGGGACTTTCAAACGCGGAAAATCATTTTCAGGGTACCGCAATGATGCCTTTGAAATCCTTTCTATTGAAGTTGTGCTGTACATCTGTCTGTCTGTCATAGAAACACTACGTAACTGTGTATTTATTACAACTAAAGACCTATTACTGACTCTGTATTGAATATATGATTTTAAACTCGAATCATCGTGGACTGTGTATATTATGCTATGTTACGGGTACTCACGATATATGTTTTTTGCGCCAATATTTCGTCACAGTTGCATTAATCATAGTCCCGGCTGAACTGCGGTGGCGACGAGAAACTTTTGACAGGATGACAGATGACACTACTACATTAGTCTGTCTATTTTATGTCCAGTTCTTTTTTTTACTATTTTGTTTTAATTTACTATTTCTATCGAATGTTAGCTACTACTCATTCGTACTGAGTACTGAACGCTCTACATACGGAAGAGGCCTGGAGCCTACACCACCACGCTGCTATAATATGGATGGGTCAAGTAAGCTCCCTAGATTTTAGAGTTAATGACCAAACCAAGTGTCGGAAAATTTCATCCCGGCTTAAGGCCTCCGATGTGGTTTAATGATTGCTACCTAACGACCAACGGATTTACGTGTCTTCCTAATCACGGAAGCGTTAATATATTTTCTACCGCTACCGGTCACCCATCCTTCTACTGACCGCGCCTTCGGTTGCTTAAGATTCGCGATTGACAAAAATCGAAATATGCCAGAACTAAGTTACATTTGTTTCGTTATATTTTAGTCCAACAACTTAAGGTGACTCCACATCAGCGTGGATGACTTTCCACAGTTATAATGAGGATTCCACGACCTATGAATTTAAAATCATTAGTGTCGAGATGGTTTCTGTTCAGTGTCTGTCGCAAACATCGTATCTTCATGTATAATTCACTAGTCCGCTTCCTATTTTTTACCATCTACAAAGCATCTAGGGCGAATTGTTTCTGGTAACACATTACGCTAATCGACCTCATAGACACTACGATACGGCTGACGGCTGTTATTAACTATTTATGTATTGGAATAAGTTGCCCGCGTTGGTGTTCCCGTTCGATTACAATGTAAATGTCTTCAAGTCGCGAGTAAATAGGCTACTGCTAAGTTAGTGCGCTTTACCATCGAAGACTTAGTGCACTTACCATCAGGTGGTATCGTAATCAAGCACTTACTTCGTTATAAGTTTCTCATCACCAAAATTCAGCTGCAAAATACATATATGTATGGTGAATACGAAGACAGTCGTCAAGTAGATAGGCTTATAGATTGCATATCGTTAGTAATGCAAAGTTAAGCACCAGCTGGCGCAGTCGCTATAAGGATGGGTGACCGCTACTGATAAACAAGCTGACATATCTATGGGTTTATTAATACATATATATATATACTTATTAGTTGTCTGTTCACTGAAGTACAAGCTAACGCCTATGAGGTCAGTTGGCTGTGTGAGTTGTCCAAAGATATTTATTTACTCGCCAGTTGGTCTAGTGGTTAGCGAACCTGACTGCTAGCCCGAAGGCCATGGGTTCGATTTCCACCCAGGGCAAACTTTTCTGTGACAAACATGTTTGTTCTGTGAGTCCCGGTGGAAAAATTCTGTATAAGTATACATTTAAAAATATATATTTATGTTTATCAGTTGTCTGTTCACCAGTACAAGCTAACGCTTAATTTGGGGTCAGATGGCCGTGTGTGAGTTGTCCAAAGATATTTATTGAAGCAAGACATCTAGGCATTTCATTGAGGCTTACAAACTAAAATAAGTGTTCTGATTTCCGATATAAAACAAGAATATTAATCACTGCAGACGGCGGAAGCCTATGAAGGCTATACAGTTCTGTAGACGAAGAAATGGGAAAGACCAATCAGAGCTATTTTTACTTTTAATTAGTGACTATGAACGAGTTGTGTGATAACTTGTGATGGAGACAATACCGTTCGAACAAAGGCATGGAATACGTTTAAAGTGCAATCTTTTCTTTTTTCTTAATGATACAATATGGAAGGAAATCTCGTGTGAAAATGTGCTTATTGTATAAGAACAATATGACTTTTTAATATAATAGTCTGCAAGCTTAGTAATACTGGCTTTTATATATCCTTTTTTTTAATGTGTGGTAAGACTTGTCTCGTCTACGGAAAGCCGGACAGGTATGTGTGGCTTGCCGCTCTGGTGCTGGTCTGTATGCTGATCTCGGTCCAATTTCCTGGTGCGATGGCCGCTTCTATAGCGGCCTCGGCGTGCCACTCTCTCTAGCCCCTCTCCTTGATGAGAGAGTTGGAGCGGCCAGCGGGATCGCCCGTCGGCCTTCAACTTCCCGGTAAAGGAGAATTTTTTTTTATACTAACCTAACCTGCTAAGTTGTTCTGTCATATAAATAATTATATATATCTGTGAACCCGCGGGAATAAAACGATTATACGAGATCCTAAGTATCTTTCGAATAACCCCAAATATACAATTGAGCTCAATTACATCAAAATCAGTCCAGTGTTTTCAATATTATCATACTATATTTAACCATCCCGAGGGAATAAAGCTGTTTCCCGGGATAATAAGTACAGTATAACCTACCGTAGTAACTGGACTATGCAACACACGAAGATTTTTTTTTATTAGACCAGTAGTTCCTGTTATTAGCGCGTTCAAACAAACAAACACTTCAGCTTTATAATATTAGATATACGGCGTATATTCATCCCTTTGTCGTAAACACACACACCGGTACGAAAGGTCCTTCATCATTTGTACTGCGAAGGAATGGAACAAGTTGCCCGCGTCGGTATTCCCATTTGATAATAACGTAAACTCTTCAAGTCAAGAGTGAATAGGCTTTTATTAAGTTAGTGCGCTTCACCATCAAAGACTACGTCGCCACTTACCACCAGATGGCTTCGTAGTCAAGTGCTAACTTATTTAATATAAAAAAATACATAATGCTTAGAGTATTCTCTCCTAGTCAACCTTTGGACAGTAACAACCATTTACGACAACAATTATATCTGAACCCCGTTTTTGTAACTACAGAAGAAAAATTTAACTAGAGCATAATTAATTCATACAGTATCAATTTATACGGTATTTTTGATATATTTCGCGGTACCGCTAAACAAAATATTAACTTCCCTTGTGACATACAGGGATTTCTCAAAGGGCAAACACAGGTATCGGAAGATTTTATATCGCCCGAAGGCCTCTGATATGGCTTGACGATTGATATCTAACCAGAACAATCCAGACCGAGGTTAACGTGAACGGAAGCACGGAAGAGCTTACTAAATATTTGCCGTCAAACTCCTGGCAAGTAATTAGATATAAATAAATATCTTTGGACAACTAACCCACGGGTATCTGAGCCCAAACTAAGCGTTAGCTTGTACCATGGTGATCAGATAACTGATAAACATAAATATTTTTAAATACAAACTTATATAGACATTTACATCCAGACACACAGATAAAACATTCCTGCTGATCACAGAAAAGTTTGACGTGGATGAGAATCGAACCCAGGACCTTTGGTGTAGCAGCCAGGTTTACTAACCACTAGACCAACCGGCTTGTCTATATTTTAATAAACCTTATTTGTATTTTATTTTATTTGTAAATCACCTCTTTCCATCAGGTGGGATCGATGTCAAGCATTTAATTATATTATGTAAAAAAAAAAACTAACATACAAACATACACTGCAAATTAAACAGAATCTTGTGTAAACGAATATTGTGAATGAAATCTTACTACAACAGTTTATTTTTAATATGGTAACAGCCTGCACATACTTACTAATTGTAGGGGCGACGTAACTACAGTAATTAGTAGTCCACTAACGAAGGAAGTATTTAGCAGGTTAGCTAGTAGTTATTGCTAACATTGTGCCCTCATCATGTGGGGTACAAAAACCTTCTATATAATAGGTATTTAGTAAATATGTAAGTAGTATTAGAAACGCTTAAACTCACATCAGAGAGTATGCGAGAGGGAGGAGAGAGATAAGGAAAAGTTCTCTCTTATGCAGAGAGAAAGAGAGAGGAGATAGAGAAGG
>DWJZ01008255.1:0-11489 GCA_018249125.1 Asbolis capucinus
CATTATAAATGTCACTCGCTATAACCGTGAAGGAAAATATCGCGTGGAATCCTGCATGCCAGGTACTTTGCAAAACTCTATAGTGTGTGAAGTCTGCGAATCCGCTCTTGGCTAGCGTGGTGGACTATGGCCTTAACCTTCTCATTCGAAGAAGAGTACCGTGTTCAATAGTGGGTCGTAATGGGTTGAGATGATGATAAACTATTCCACGCGAACGAAGTCGCGGGCGGTGTCGCGGGCGGCGTGGCGGACGAATTCGCGGGCGGCTTATACCACTTACATTGTGAGACGAGACCCGAGTCCAGTGGGACAGGATAGGTTGCAATATGTTACGAGTATATTCCTTATAAAGTGATGCCTTTTAGCCTCATATCTGAGGAGCATGGATCTACACCATGCTACATAATTATGGATTCATAAAAGGGTTAATGACGAAATCAGATGGCCAAAAGTCTGTTGACAAGTTATAACTACTGCCACCTAACGACAGCAATTGGTACCGATGACTACCTTCACGCTCCGAACAAGGCCTGAGCCTTGCGACAAAGGAATTATACCCTTTACGCAAAATGCAAGTTCAAAAATGAATGGAAATGTCCTTCGTCACAGAAAATTATGGTGTATGTTTTAATATCACTTCCATACTTTTTGAACTGGCATTCGGTGCAATAAAAATATCTATAAAAGTATGTGTATGTATTTCAATTCATTAATTCATAAACAAAACAAACATTATTGCTAATCGCAGAAAAGTTTGCTCTGGGTGGGTTCGCCCACAACTTTCGGTTTAATAGTCAGGTTCACTAACCACTAGTCCAACAGACCAGTCATACAGTGTTTTGTTTCAGAAAAACTCTAATCTAATGAGAATCTACTACTGGTACGTGCTTGTATCGTTAATCCTTGGAGTTATCCTTATCCTGGGATATATTGGACGGGAAATATACACAGAAATCTATCCCGCTTCCCCGGTGAATCCAATATCAAAATACATTTGCATCAGTTTGTTATTAGTCCCACTCGGTATGTATTTTATATACCTCGATGATTTGTCTATATTAATTATAGTTAATATACAACCGTGGCTTCGCTGACCAGGTAGATACGTTGATAACTAATAGTCTTTGTTATTCTTGACTAAAATCTATCACTCTGCCAAATTTCATCCAGACCAATTTAATAGTTTTTGCGTGAAGGAGCAACACACATTCATCCGTCCTTACGAACTTACGTTTGTATATGTACTCGGTGCAAATTCGATTTGGAATTTCCCTTAACTTGACAATTATGTGTGGTTAAAATTCCTGGTCGAGTATAGTTTTATACACGACGATTGCTTCGAGAAAGGGATGGTACGTTCGTGCCGCTTTTTTGCTCGACTTGGCAGGGCCATACAACCAGATTTACTAATCCTACTGGATTATGTTAATTCTGAATCATTATTTTACGCCTGTTAGAAACTGTATTCGAAAATAATTGTACACGTTTGTTTTAGTACTGCACGCATACCTCGTCATTCTTGTGCGTAGCGAAGTGCTGAAGTTAGAGAAGCGTGTTGAAGTTGAATTTATAAATTACTCCACTGAACCAGAATCTAAGGCACAAATAATGATCTAGTCCAGGTAAAAGGACCTAATTTCTTATAACTAATGTTGTTAATAAATTTATAAAATAATGTACTCTAAATGATAATTAAAAAGAATAACGGCACAATAAAAACTTATTTATTTGTTTTTTTAATAGCTTATTTATTTATATTTTTAATAGAAACAGCCCTCGCTTCGCTTTAGAAGAGCCAATTACCCGAAAAAAGTAGTTATTGTGACATAACTGAAACATATGGTATCGCGGACTTATTTGTAGATATTAATATCCTATATAGAACTGTAATACATAACTTTTTTCTATTGTCAATAATTTCCGCGAAATAAGGTTTTTTTTATTATGAGCTTTTATTTAACTTGCAGTGTATCTTTCTGTATTAGTATGTTAGTTTATTTGTTTGTTTCGGGTCAAATTTTGCAAGCTAAATTACATGCACTTCCTTTTACACTACTTTTAAAAACACAAGATTTAATTTTAACACCCTAATACGAAGAAACATAAAATTTCATAACTATCTTGTTAACCGTTGAGGAGTTCCCTAGCCTGGAGCCAATCCTGAACGTAGTATCCGGTTATGCTTATCATAAAAATGGCTTGTCATCAGAACGGAAGGCTTATGCAAAATTTCAGCTGCGTAGTGTAAGAGGAAGTGGGTCTAATTAAGCCTGCAAGATTTGACCTGAATATTTAAAATAAATATACTAACATACTAATATACAAACATACACTGCAAGTTAAATAAAAATCATATAAAAAGGAATAATGTAAGATTGGTAAAATAAAAATACATTTATGAAAATTGTTATAATGGTATATAAATACATAGTTACCCTTGAAGAATTAACTGAACATAATGTATTTTAATTATTATGACTTTCAACTCTTGTTTCATTTGTACTTCGTACTTACTGTATCCTGTTACCTAATATCCTTCGATGTGTATGAAAACTCGTATTCATCGTCATCATTAACCTGTACACTGTTCTGGTGACCTGGTATCATACAGTAACCTAGTACGGACTCCAGTCTCTCGCAAAATTTATTTGGTGTCTTTGAATTTTTATTTTTGATGTACATGTAATGTATTATTGTGAAGAGAGAATATAAAGAATTATTCTTTATAAATAAACTAAATGAAATTTATAAATATTTTTCAACTATACTATTATTCTAACGAAGAAAAAGTTGCTTGTTTAAGGAGAATAGGCTCTAAAACTACTGGGCCAATTTGCGTTAAGCCACGTTGGGGTTTACGGCCGGCATTACGATTTTCGATATTTTGATTGGCCACTGACTCCTCCACTAATCCGCATTAGAGAAACGTGGTTGTGTATGCACTAGGCCTGCTTAGTATGTGGAAAGATCTGTCCTCAATAGACCATTTACAGGTAGGCGTCATGGCAATGAATGTAATACTACTTCTAAATATACATATATAAAACTCAACGGAGTTTTAATAAAGGTTGCAATAAAATTGAATTTGTTAGACTGGGGTTAGACATAAGTAAATATGATGACATGAACAGCGGTTATACGAATTTAGCTAAAATACTAAATTGGGATAATCACCATCTTCTCACATCCCACGAGCCCAGTCAGTGGGTTGAGTGTGTGGAGTACGCACGTTATTGTGTCATTTTCCAAATTCAAATTCCTTAAAAATTCTTATAATAAAAAATAAAGTACAAAACATGAAAATTGAAGTACCTGAATTGAAAAAATGTTGTTGCTGCATACCTCTGCGGTACGGACTTCTGTTTTGGGTTTATATGAATCTGGTGAGTTCTTCCTGTTAGATGTCGCTGGACTTAAACAGAACTAGGTAAAGTGCGCGCTTAGTTAGTTTAACTGATTGACTAATAGATGGTGCTGTTATCTATCGGAGTTATGATTGAAAAAAACATCCGTCCGTTAATTCTTTGTCTACGGTAATTATTTAAAACAACTAGCCTAATGGTCTTGTGGTTATAAGGCTGATTTCTAAGCTGCTGGTTGGGATCCAATATCATTATTTTCTGGATGTAAAATAGTCAAATTTATAATAGTGCATTTGAAAATTTTAAATATTCTAGATATTTTTAAATACAGATATATACCAAAAATCATCACAGAAAAGGTCCTAGCTGGGAATCGAACCCACAACCGTTAACATAGCAGTCAGATTTACTAAGCACTAAATCAACAGGCCATTTACATTCTACAAGCCGGAATATTACTCAGCTCTTTAACTAAATGACTTCACAAGGAAGGAAGTATTTTAGCTTTTGACGCACTGGTCGGCAACCTTTTGTTATAAGAGGATTACAAAGTTTATAAGGATACTGATGCGGGCCACGTGTCGTTGGAAGGATAGTAAGAAATGAATAATTTCGTCGTATAAATAGGCCCACCCGTGAGCCACGGGCTGCTGACCCAGTGAAATGTACATATGTATAGCTCCGTTCATACCACTTCTTATTCACATTTTACGGAGAAATTCTTCAAACAAAAAATAATTTACTTACTTATTTTTGTAATTAAAGCTTTATATTTTTTTACATGTTGATGCTTGACCACCCACCTGATGGTAAGTGGCGATCTTAGATGGTAAAGCACATTAACTTAAAACAAACCTATTTACCCTCGTCTTGAGAACTACATTATACTCGAGCGGAAACACAGACGTTGGTAATTTATTCCAATCCTTCATGTATTTCTAAATACTTTAATAAAGCTTATTTTTTCAGGTGATTACTGTGCTCCTATTTTTCTTTTTCTTAAGCGTCCTCATGTTTTCTTCAACGGATCTTGATTCATATCGTTCTATTTGTATAGGCATAATACTTATTGTGTTATTAATTGATATCTCGTCCTGTATTTTATTTCTGGTCAGCACCCACAAAGTAAGTTATCTATACTATTATTATAAAGTTGAAGAGTTTGTTTGTTTGGACGCGCTAATCTCGGGAACTACTGGTCCGATTTGTAAAATTCTTTCACAGTTAGATAGCCCATTTATCGAGGAAGGCTATAGGATATATATCATCAAGCTAAAATCAAAAGGAACGGAGCAACAATGGAGAATATTTCAAGTGCGCTGCGTAAACGGTTAAAGTTTCCCAAAAATGATGTATGACAGAAACGAAGTCCCGGGTCAAAGTTAGCGATAGCCCAAGGTTACCTGGTTAGCGATTTATTTCACGCGAACGAATTCGCGGGCGGAAGCGAGTTAATTTATATAATTACTAAGTAGCTTCCGACTGCGGCTTCGTACGCATTGTACCTAAATATGTTGATAAAGAGTAGCCTATGTCTTGTTGCATACTATAATCTATCCCTTTGCCAAATTTCATCCAGATCAGTTCAGTAGTTTTTGCGTCAAACATTCATCCACCCAAACAAACTTTCGATTTTTTTGATATAACTATTTCGTATAAGCAGTAAGGGCATTTTTAATAATGCTTCATTAATGTTCTAGAAAAATCATCAATATATGAAAATCTATTATAAATACGCAATTGGAATACTCATAATGGAAGTAATATTCTTGTTGGGGAACACCGCGGTTGATGCATATAGACTCGTGTTCATAGCAGACCTGCCTTTTCATATATATCAGTATCTGGGAATATTCAGTTTCACTTTCGCTGTAGTAGGTCAGTATATGTAAAAAAAAACCTAATCTATTCAATCATTTATTCATCTAAGGTCATCCAAAAAAAAAACTATTTCTGTCAAAACATTAGACGAATCAACCTTATATGAGACATCGCGATATAACATGTTACAGTGTTGTGACATTAATCAACCAATCACGGATTTTGACAGTTTTTATTACGGGGAATAATAACGAGCGCTGAAATTTTTTCTGCATCAAAAAAAAATCATTTAAAGAAGTTAAAAACCAAGCATTAACAAAAAAAACAAATACTTGAATATTCCAAGATTTTTATAAATATCCTATTATTTTTATACAACCGATTTTTATTATCTGTGTATAAACAGATTTAAAAGATTTCACATATATGTAGAAAGACTACAATATTCTCCTGAAATACTATGATATCCTTTCAAAAAACAAATTAACATTATAAGATCTTAAAAACCTAGGTATTGCGTTAGATTAAAAATAAGAACGCTCCCGTTCAATTTCATATGAATATCAACTAGATCGCCGAGTATCAGGTCAGCGCAAAAAACATGTCCAAAATAAATAACAGCGCAAACGAAACACGAGCTCCAGTTTTATTTAGTACGCCTGACGCAGGGCCGATGTGAGCACGTCCGACGCATGTCTCGATATGCCGCAGTGTGTATTTAAAAGCTGTAAAAATAATGCCCGAAAACGCAATCTGACAGCCGGGGTGTCTTATTTTTGGTAAGTACATTTGTAATATAGATTTATACTGAGAAATAATATCAAAATTTGAAACGAATGTTATCGAATTCACACCAACACAACAAAATGGATGCCACACGTTGCCTGATACCAGCCAATGCGCGTTGGCTTTTGTGACGGACCAGTGAATGCATGGAGTAGACTTAACCTGCAATATTTTTTTTACTATAATAATTTTGTATACAGTTAGTGAATACTAAATACTAACCTTTCCTGTTCTATTTTAGCTTTCCTAGCAATCCGTTTGTATACGAAAAATGGATCTCGATTGTCGCTAAAGAAAGAAAAGAAGAGTTTTATAAACCTGCTAAGAATTCGGTTATTTGCTCCGATCACTTTAATGAATCGGAAATATCGGGGAACACTAATCGACGTCGATTGGCTAAAACTGCAATTCCAACATTAAAGGTATTAAATAATGAACATCATATGTATATTTAATTTATAAAACAATTGCAATTTAATTTCCATTTTTTTGTTGAAATGTACTTAAGATGTGAAAAGTATTTGTTTGAATTAATCAATAGTATTTTTAAAACTAGATAAACCCCCCATCGAATGAGATCACCAAATCGGCAGCACCCTATACATCATCTGTATCTAAATGGATATCAGTCGAGGTGAGTAAATTTTTTTTAGCTATAAGTGTCATAAACTATGCTCAGCGCTTACTCGCGTAGTTACTTACTCGCGTATATTAATAAAAGTAGTTGTGACTATAATTATATTATTCTAGACTGTAACCTATCTCTGTGCCAAATTTAATTCAGATCCGTTTCGTACATTTTGCAGGAACGAGTAACAAACATCTATCCATCCTATCCAACTTTCGCATAATATTATTCGGATTTATACATTTCTTTTTAATTTATGCTTTTCAAAAATGCATTTTTTTATTTATTATTCTTTTTTATTTATTATTCTTCTTAATTACAGGAAAAAGATAATTTAAAAATAATTATTTCCTCAAAATTTTGCTTATTGTTCATTTATGTTTTAATTTCTTACTATTACAGTACTATATACTACATTTTTGCGAAATTTGCACCCAATTAAGACATATACTATATATAAATGTATCTTTTTTCTAGCCTTCGAGTCCTGGAAAATACATCAAACTAGAACCAATCGACACCCAAGATCATATTTCTGATACGGCCTCTCCAGATGCATCAGTATCAGATTTAATGCCAGTTTATGACTTTACACCCAGAGAGAAGTTTTTGAATGATAAGTTACTCACTGCTCGCGATATCATAGAAACGAAATCAAAAAAAATTCAAACGTTGCAAAAGATGAACAAAAGGCTGATAAAAAGAAACAATTTATTAAAAAATAGGATTAATTTATTAAAAAAAAGAAAGAGTGTACAACACCCTCTTGAGGCTCTTATGAATAAATGTTGGAATTGCGAAAGTGTTTAATGGGGTGTATATAAAAATAAATAACAAGTGACAAAAACCTTTTCAAAGTGTGGTCAAGAAAATTTTAATCCAGTGTTACTGCTAAATCTTTGTTAAGTTTAGAAGCAAAGGATAAAACATATATGTATTTGTTACTAATGGTATTAACAGAATCAATATGAACGTGCAAACGTCATTAGGTTCTGGTAGACATGAGTTTGGGAAGTGACGGCAAAATTAAATTATATCATGTTATATATTGCATTTTGATTTATAATTTAATCCTAAAATTTTACTGTTATTTAGTTGCACTGATAATTATAAAAATAAACATATAGTTTTGAAACATATGCAAAATAAGTTTTTTATTTTTAATATCAACCGATATATCCCTTACACACTTAAAATACCGGAAACATAAATAAACATATTATACATAAAAATTACAGTGATAAAAGGCTAATACTAACAAACAGGTTTCCAGAACACATTAATATTTATTATTCATCACGACTCTACACCTCCTGTAACAAAGGTAAAAATCGAAGAACCATACAGGCACGAAACTGCTCTAAATAATATGACGCAATGAACCAACGAGAAAAAAAACGTTATTATGTGTCATGTAAGGTTGATTTTTCATAACATTATTTCATTATTCCATTTAAAAGTTCTTTAAGTATATTGTGACGAATAATTTTAAGTACCTATTCTATCTAACTGATGATTTGTAACGGTACTATTAGGTTGGCTCCTATTACAACCATAGTTGAAATTAGGTTGGCTTCTAAAATTAGCTATTGATATAAATATACACGCAGACATCAATAGCTTTGAATTTGTACTGTCGCAAAAAAAAATCTCATAAGAAACACAGTTGATTAACATCTTCGTGATTTATAGAACAATGATAACGGAGGAAATGAACGTAAAATGTCTTTAGCGCCTGACATTAATAATTAGCAATTTAATGCGGGTGCAACTTGTATGACAAAAGTTGTAGGAACCTTAATATTTTATAAATAAAACTATCTGATACACACAACTTCATTCACGTTTTTGAATACATATTCTATTTTATTTATAATAAATTGGCTTATGAAATGCTTTTTCGATAGCATTCATGCAAGAGATATTGTTTAATCAGGTCAATTAAGCAAATACGCTCGGTAGGTGGGTGGGCGACCGCTATCATAGCCTTTCTAGACTACACTTATAAGTGTATCTATAGGACGAAAAATATTTTTGCGTAATAAAGTTCAAAATAGAAACAAACACCGATTTCGTAGTAATAAAATAGTGATGGATATTTATCACCAACAGCACATAAAACAGCCTATCCAACCCCCCCCGACCTTCGTGACCCATGGCTGCTATTCTCCCTCGTAAACGCCTCCGCTTGGAGCATGCGCGGATTCAGGGGGAGGTTATAGGGGGTTTTGACCCCCTGTGGCCTGGGTGAAGGTCAATTATTAACGCTTTACTTGTATAATGAATTAAATAATTTTATTCTACATTGGCAGGGTTTGTTGTAAGAAAGTAAAGCATCATAGTGTTGATAAGTAAAGAATTCGTTACCATCTTTGGATGGCATAAGAACTTCTAACGCTTGGTTGGTCAACCCGTACCCCAAACTGCGTTGCGAGCAACGTATGCTCTAGACCTCCTCAGTTATGAGAAGACATCAGTACTTGGTAGTAGACTATTTAAACTTAATTATTCTAAAATTTTTATTTTTTGCAGCATTCCAGGCATACCTGGTGATTCTTGTTCGAAGCGAAGTATTGAAGCTACAGAGAAGTACAAAAATTGAATTTATCAACCACAACAATGAACCTGAAAGGAAAGCAGTAATTGTTTTGTAATAGTATATTATATAAATACGTATCATTATATATTAATCTAATAATTTGTAACCATCAAGTTAAAATTTAATTATATAAATAAAATATGTTTTGACTCGTCTTTATTCCGTCGCCTGTCGGAGGCTCTGATGATGGTTTTCTAAAGTTGGGAAACCTTGAAATACTTGACCTAAGTATAATTTCTTCATACACAAGAATATTCAATAATAATAAATGATTAATATTTCCCATCTTTATTGGTTATGACGTGGTAACTGAACGTGTATTTGAGATTACTCGGCCATATTTGTTTTGACCTTAGGACAAATCTGAAAAACTGGACTATATTAACTCACGCCTCGAAATTGATTTGCCTACACGCATATAGATTTTTTTTTTAACAAAACAAACGGTAACTCCATAACGCATTCATTTGCGCACTGGTTTATCTTTAATTATACTCGTTATATGCATCACCATTGCAACCCTTAACTATCCCACTGCTGGGTTCGGGTTTCCACTCACAATGTGAAGCACATGGGCCATAGTTTACCGCTCTGGCCAAGTGCAGATTGGTAGATTTCACACAACCTTTACAAATTTATGGAGACGGAATTTTTAGGAGTGCAGGTTTCCTTTCCTTTCCTTTCACCAGAACAAGCACATTTATTAACTAAATTTGTTAGACGTGCGCGCAAAATTTGAACCAAGGACCCCACGTTTGAGAGACCATACCACAAGGCATGGCTGCGTTACAGGTAATAGGGTAACTTGAACCATACTTGTTGTAATTTGACTCTGCCAAAAATTTCAAGGGCACCACTAAAAAGGATAAAAAGTTTTCTGCGGTTTTCGCCGATGGCATTACTTCCAGGATTTAGGACAAGTATATTGTACCAAAAAATAAACCTTTGGGCAATACATGTTGGTTCAAGAGCAATGTAGAGTTTTCAAAAGCAAAAAAAACGTTTTAAATGATTCCTAAATATAATATTTTGATAAAACTATTCATTATCACTGATCTTTAAGGTGTAGGCTACATCTTCAATGATGTTAATTTATTATATGTTACAAGCAAACAAGCATATGAGTCACCTGATGGTAAATTATCACCGTTGCCTGTGAATATTAGCAACACCAGACAGGGATGCCACTATCACGCTGCCAGCCACGAAGTTATGAACCCGCTTCCGAATGGAAGATAAAGAGAGAAGAGAAGCTATATATTGCTAAAGCAACCGAAATCAACTATACTAAGTGATACACCTAGAATATACCGCTTTAAGACTGGAGGCAAAAGAAGAATGGGAAGGAGGTAAAGTACGTAAGGTAAGGAGGATGACTGAAGGACGAAGAAGAGGCTTAAACAGACTGTAGAACTAGAAATATAACTAACCTTGCGGACTACCACACCAAAATAGGTATTGTATTTTCATTGGTTGGAGTAGGGATAATGAAACTTGGTGCAAATTCGACCGATTTTTTTTTCCATTTAATCTTGACGATTTTGTATAGTAAAAAATCCAGATCCAATTTGGACCGAATATAGATGGAATGAGGTATAACTTTAGTGGATTTCGAGAAGAGTAAATACCTGATAGTAATTATTAAGACGAAAAGACCTTCACTTACCCTGACGTGGGATGTTTCATTCCGCTAATCCTGTGCCTACGTTTAAACATACTCAAAGTAGAGACAAACTAAAATTGCTATGTACATATTTTAGGCGTTAGTCGAGCGTATTTTAATTTAAGGATAATTTGCATTAAGGTACAAATTAAACCGTTAAGTTACGATTCCTTTGTTATTGCAGAATTAAAAATTACCAAAATTCCGAAGAGATTTATATTTGGGTACATTTATGATATTCTCTATTTTGTTTGCAAGAGCCTAATTTTGCGGCGTTCTATTAATTTCTAGTTTATTTTGGTCGGTGACCCTCTGAGTTAGGTACCTTTGTCTCTGCTCAGATTGAAAAACACTACTTCAAAAAGTTTGAAAAATATGAAGTACTTGTGTCCAAGTATCTGTGCCCACATATACCGGATAATACACCGGAAATACCGGATTCGGCACATGTTGTCTTGCCCGATTTATATACGAACATATTATATTTATTTAATAATTATTATAACAATTTTGATTCCAAAACCTTTTTCAACGAATTCTGAAATATCGCTAAAGTCATCAGTGCTCTATCTCCTACCATTTCAGAGTTTATAAAGAAAAAATAAGCAAACAATAATTGATATTACATCT
>DWJZ01008256.1:0-11489 GCA_018249125.1 Asbolis capucinus
ATCCTTATTTTTAGTGATTCACATTAGGATGTGTTATTAGCAAAGGTTATATACATTATTAAAAATGCCCTCGCTTCGCTACGGAAGATTCGCTACAAAGAAGTTATTGTGACAGATAGACATGTGTTATTGCAGACTTATTTCTAGATCTTGATGTCCTCTATAAAACTGTAGTACATCACTTTACTCTATTGTCAATAATTACCGCAGCGTATATTGCGTACATATTTTTTTTTGCACTTTTTCCACATTGGGTTACATTATTAAAGTTTTCATTAAGATCCTTAACGTTTTTGAAAATATTTTCTAGTCTATATTCATCACGGATAATGTAGGATTCTAATAAAAAAATATTCAAATTGGTCCAGTAATTCCGGAGCCCTTTCTCTCCAAACAAACAAACCATCTTTCTTCTTTATAATATTAGTATAGACTAATGAACTGCGCTGTTGCTAATGAAGATGTCTAAAAAGCGATGGCGTATATGGCACAATCACGGCGATGGTCTCAGGTTTGATTATTAGCTAGGATAGGTATTTATGTTTATGTCTGTTCTAGGATATTGTTGATATATATTTGGACAACTCACACACGGCCATCAGATCTTTTTCTACTACATTGATAAGACAACTGAATGAACTCAAATATTCTAAAATGCAAACTTATATAAATATTTTCTACACCTAGACACAGAACAAATGTTCATCACACAAAAGTCCTAGGTGGTAATCGAACCCACGACCTTCGGCGTGGCACTGAGGTTCACTAACCACTGGACCAACAAGCAATATTATTAGTGGCACCCGTAATTCGAAAAATGGTTATGGGGTATCAGTGGGAAGAATTTATAATTAAAATTTTAGACGACGATCAGCGGGTTAGATAATTAATGAGGGAATGCCATATTCGATGTTACTGATATAAATAGTACATGCAAATTAAAATTTCTAATTTAAAATTCTTTCATTCATTACAAAGAAGTGCTCCAATGCGCTTTTGTTGTTTTCGTAAACAGTTGTAATCCACTGTAATGAAATGTCTTTGAGTGTGAGACCGTCTCGGAAATGTGGTTTATTCAAATATACTGCAAAAGAAACTCCCAAGCTACGTTTTGATATATATTGGATATCATTTTAAATGCAAACGGGTACTCACGATCTGGTAGAGCGTGTACCCGTTTACATTTAAACTGTTTAGTATACGCGAAGTTATTAGTCTAAAAAATATTGGATATCATCAGGAACAGTAAACATTTTTGAAATTTTCAACGGGTTACTCACGATTATTATTCTTTTTACCGATATTTCAAGTGTCAGCTGTCAAGAGTTTCTCCCCGCCCCCGCAGTCTAGGCGTGACCATGGCCCATGCTACTAGGTCGAAATATCGCTATTAGTAACAATAATCATGAGTAACCCGTTAAAAACTTTAAAAATATTGGACATCATTTGTAGAAAAACAATTTTCACGAGTTTTAATCGAATAAATAAACGCTCCCAAATTATACAAAACTTGAAGTTATAACCAAAATGACGCATTTATCACACGGTCAGCGAGACGGCTAATTGCCAAACTGTGAAACGTCTAAAAGTTTTAAAATCTATCAAAATTACAGCAAGGACACTTTGCGACTCGCTCCGTAATCAAACTGAGATGGGTGTAACGGAGACAATGTACCTACTAAGAGTTCCTTCGTATAATCTGTTTGACTTCAAGCCTAAATATCTGATTCGATTTTGATGAAAATTTTACCTTTTATCGCGCAAAGAGGCTTGAAGTGAAGAAACAGGGTATGTAAATTTGTGTATAAGTTTGTCATCATACATTGTTAAATAACATAAAGCTATTCACCTGATAAAAACTAAATAGCTTTGTTCTAGGGTTTTTTAAATTTTGACCAGGTAGACATTCACAACTCTATGTGGACGTGGCAGAAAAAAGCTGGTACCCATGTAAATAAACTAGTGTCATGAGACTCTCTGTGTGGTCAAAAACACGAAAGAAGTTCAGCGTAAGGAGCGCTGGACGATACACGCTTATTCTGTTGGTCAAAATGGCAATCTTTTAATTTTTTACTTCATAATTTTACTGCGTAACTCTAAAGAACTAGGTTACTTAACTTCTAGCCAGTCAAAGATGATTTTAAACTGTTATTAAAGTATTTCAACGTTCACATAAACACTTCTAGATCGTTATCAAGCGTCGAGAGCAAAAAATTGTTCCACCTACATACATTGAAAGTTTGCAATAGCAGAAGTTACCGCACTCACAAATCAAATCAGTAAGCCTACTAGACATCATATTTATTATCGAACTTATGATTTTCAATGTAAATTTGTCCAATTGTACAATTTATCGAAGCGCTCACAGCTCGGTGGCTTGTCTCGATTGTAAGCTTAGATTGTAATTGACAGGCCGGTTGGTCTAGTGGTTAGCGAACCTGACTGCTACACCAAAGGACGTGGGTTCGATTCCGACCCAGGACAAACATTTCTGTGATGAACAGAAAATTTGTTTTGTGTGTTTGGGTGTAAATATCTATATAAGTATATATTTAAAATATATATGTTTATCAGTTGCCTGATCACCATAGTACAAGCTAACGCTTGTTTGGGGTTAGATGACCGTGTGTGAGTTGTCCAATATACAAAAGAAATATATACCTACCTAAGAATATTTATAATAAAATTTGCAAGGTAAGTTTAATAGAACGATATTGTGTTTATTTAAAAAAAGTGATCAAAAAGGTGAAGTAACAGCGGGCGCGGTCGGTAAGCGCATGGATGAACAGAATTGAATCTTAAAATGAGTCTTAAAAGTTAAGCTACGTACTGTTATCGTATCGTCATATATGGACGACGAAAAAGACGACGAGTTTCGCCCTTATATGAAAATCAATAAAGGCGAAACTATTATGAGTAACTCTTAAAAGGTTCGGCCTTTTCAAGCGGCCAGGTCTTAAGAAATACGCTCTTTGACCCATTGACCCTGCTGAAGTACCACTAAGTGGTGCCACGCATGTTTTAAACGAATTCTTACCACAGTGAATTTTATGACATATTTTTTTGTGTGTTGAAACAATAACTACTTGAGTTATAAATTTACTAATAATATATAAAAAACAATTAAATGAATTCTTTGATAAAGCCTAAAGTCTCCATGGATAATACCTATCGGTCGTCAGCTTTATAAATAATACAAACTTAGGACTATGTATTTAAGACTTTTGTTAAGTGCGTTATTAGTTGAAGAAGAAAAAAATCTTTCCATTTCAACGTTACCAGTTGATACTAGTTAAAGGAATAATTAAATATTTGAAGAGACTACCATAAACATAATACACAATACAAACAGCATTACAACACGGCTATTAATTCACTCATCAATTTACTACAAGTCCCTTCTCACAAATTCCAATTAAGTCGTACGGGTAAATGTAATATCAAATTCAGAGGCTCTATAAGTCCAGAAACAGATATCAGGTTGAGCCAATCGTACAGCAAGACAAATAATATCATGAAACCCAAGATCTGTAATCAATGAACCGACGGAATCGCTTACGGACACTGTAATGACAGATCTGCCTTTCTAATTGAAGTCTGATTTGTGGATCTTCTATTTATTTACATTTAATTTGGAATATTTAAATTGGTAGATTTTCGATAAGGATATGAAATTAATCTTTCGGATTTCGTGTTTAAGTGGGGAGAATTTTGAAGTTAATTTTCGTAAAATAATATCAATCTTCTGATATTATAAAACTTTGGAGTAGCGCAGCGAAATATAATTTATGTTCCTTCAGTTAATAGAAGTCAATAGTAAGTACGATTTCCACTCACAGTACTCGATAGAGGTTCGTTAAAGGGTAGAAGACAATTGTTGGATAGACAAGACCATTCTTTTTACAAGTTTTTTACAAACTTGCGGTGTATTTTTGTATGTTAGTATATTTGTTTGTTACGGGTCAAATCTTTCAAGCTTAATTAGACCCACTTCCTGTTACCCTACGGAGCGGAAATTTTGCATAAAGTTTTCATCCTGTTGACAAAGTACTTTTATAACAAGCACGACCTGATACTACGTTCAGGATTGGCTCTACACAAGGAAACTCCTAAGGGGTTAACAATACAGTTATAAAATTTTATGTGTCTTCGCACCTATTAAGGCTTTATAGGCTTGTGTTTTTAAATAAATCTTGTTTAAAATATCTTTAGTCAGCACATCCCGTTATATTACAAATTATTTTTATACTGAAGTTTCTACGTTTCTATTGTGTAAACTATTTTTTTTTCTTGTATCGGCATTTATAACTAATTGTGTAAACTAATTTTTTTTTTCTAGTATTGGCATTTAAAACAATACATTTCATTATTACGTCAATTTATTTTATTCTTTTACTAAGCACAGCTGACTTACAAGGGGTTCTGAAACCTCCTGAAGTGGTAGAGTGCGGATATTTATTTTCATTGCTCCATTGCTCGACTCATCCAAATCAATCAAGTTTTAGCTTAATATTTCGCAACTAAATCTAATATTTATCTATTCATAACTTTACATCCATCCATCAGCCTGTACTAGTCCACTGTTGGACAAAACTTTACAATTATTGTTTAAGGACCTATCTTATAACCACGTAAAGAGATAGAGGAGAAAAAATATTCATCCTGACCTTTTACAAATAGAGGCAACCTTAAAATGTTTTTCATAATTTTATTCCACCACAATTATCTGTGCTCGCAAAGCCAACTTCTAACTTGGTACCACCAGAGGTCGCCAGCTAGTGAGCGGGGATTCTTAAAAGTTCCTGTCAATTTAGCTGTCATAATCTTCATCTTCACCAGGAGGCATATTTGTTTTAACCCGTAACGGCTTTAACCCGTTGATAGCCTACTAATGAATACGGTTCTCTCCTCATACTGGGAAGGCCTAGAGCATACTGCACCACGCTGCTCCAGTTGGGTTTGGTTCCAATTTATTGTGGATTTCTTGTACCAAGGCTCTGGGCTCCATTGTTCGTTGTCGGACAAGAGTTAAAGAGTTCCAAATTTTAGACGAAATCATTAACATTACCTAACCCCTTTCCTCTGTAAAGATAATTTGAGAATGACTTTACCGATTAACTTTTTTAAAGTAACTTGTAGGAAGGTATTATGGATTGAAAAATTAAGATGATTGCGTAAAAAGTTGTCAAATTTCACGACACGATTAATATCTTTACACCAGCTAGTTTCATTAGTACTACATAGATTTCCCTGTATTTCCCTTGAATCCCACATATTGTAAAATTAACATGTTATTAAACAATATTGATTCATGATGAAAATAAATATATAATTACAACATAAAAAAGTAAGAGTTAAAAAATCGAATATCGAATCCAAGTCGAAGTAGTTGTTCTGTGAACCAAAGTCCCAGGTTCGGTTTGTTCAATGTGAAAGAACGTTTTGTGATACATCTGTTTGCGCCCAAGTGTATTTTAATATGAGGCCACCCTTTCACCGTCTCCCGGCAGGTGAGCGTGGAATTTTTATTATATTTTTCTTGCGCGCACCAAATACGAAACCGAATTCATCTATTTAATAATTTTTCGTCTTTATTAATACGTATCAAGTTAGAAAAAAATGTATTTGTTTCCCCTGTAACTTTGTGAATATGTATAACCCTTATAACCGTGAATAAATTAAAAAAAAAACATAATTATTACATTATAAAATAATAATTTAAACCATTTTTTAACGTAAGATTGTTTACTAAGTTGGCTACGTTTCATTAATAGATACAGAATTTACAAACAAAATAAAACACTTATTAAAATAACTTGTATATTTGTATATTAAAATATAAATGTAGTCAAAACAAAATCTTTTTAATTGTAAACGGCTTCTAAAAAATAAAACAATAACAAAAACATCCAAAACAAACCAACGAAAATATTAAACCAAACTTAGCTAAACAGCAAACAAAATCAAGCAACATAGCTCCGAATAAACCAAACAGAAACTGTCAACATTAAACAAATGAAGTGATAGAACTCACCCGTAGACGTATTTTGAATGATCGTGTGTATCGCTGTATATCGCAGTGTATCGGTGTATACGCGACGCGGGCGCGGCGGGCGCGAGGCCCGGCCGCTGTGGCGGTGGAAGGAGCGAAGACGTCCGCTGGCGCGCGCGTAGGCGTCCGTCTGAGCCGCGCCCCGCCTCCGGTACCTCGCGCCTCCCGCCACCACACCACCTAGCCACCGCCGGCTCCCCGCTCCTCATAGACTAATCATATCAGAGGGTCGTACTAAAATACGTCTAAGTTTCAAAAGCTTCAATAGCCCGCTACTGAGCACGGCTCCTTGCTTATACTAAGGAATCCTAGAGCATGCCACCACGCTGGTCCATTGTGGATTAGTGGAGAATTATTTAATGCACCAACAAAATGAACACTACGATAACTACAAGAATGTAAGATGCTCTAATGAATGAAACATGATCAATATTCCACCTAAATGTAAAAAATATAATATTGAAATATAATTATATTTTCCTCACTTTCGAAAGACCAAAGTTCAAACTTTGAGCCTGTATCTGCCTCAGCTAACTGATACATTGAAAGTTTCATGACTGTTTGAATACATATAACAAACGGCTGGACTCATGTTATATAGTCGGGTTCGCCCGACTAGTTTCTGATCTGTCTGAGGTACTTCATCAGACCACGACTTAGTCGCAAGCGCGCTGTCGTCGCGGACGACTCCTGACCTGGTAGACTTCTGTTTTAATTAGCGCTTGACTACGAAACCACCTGATAGTAAGTGGCGACGTAGTCTTTGATAATAAAGCGCACAAACTTAGTAAAAGCCTACTTACTCGTGACTCTATATTATAATCAAACGAAAATACCGTCGCGGCAACTTATTCCATCCGCGCAAGGATGAAGCGAAACGCGAAGTACGTACCGGCGGTGTGTTTACTTCTAAGGATTGCCCGCCGTTTGTCGGATCGTACGATGGTGTAACGAGGTTGGGGGAATTAACATGTCAGAAACTAGTCGGGCGAATCCGACTATATAACGTGAATCTGCCGTTTGTAATAATAATGAACTTTGATATGTTTCTGAACTACCGGCACTACATGTAATCTATGGCACCAGGCCGCGACATGCGTCAATATAGTTTCTTTTCTAATTAGGAATGATCCGTAATAAACCGGCCATGAAAATTCGTGAGTCTGTTGTTATTGCTACAGATAATCACAACGTAAACATTACTAATAAATAAACTCATTAATTTGTCTATTGAAACGAAATTCAATTTATTTGGAGTTCGAATAATATTCTATTCCCTATTACAGTAAGTAAAAGTACGTATCTTGTTTAAGAAATATCTTATCCTTCGTTTTCGTCTTAGAGAAAAAGGCGAGAAAATTCCGAAGTTATTTTTCCTATTCAAAGTTACAAAAAGTGTCACATAATTTTGACTTGTATCATATAAGACAATATGATGATTTTTAAATGACAAAATATTTTTTTTTCAAATTCTAGGCCGACACTCAGTCGTCAGCCAAGGAGACATTCACGTGCCTAGCTGGGGCAGACAATAATTATACTTTTCGTGGCAGATATGTAGATATGAACCCAGCCGGAGTAGACATTCTTGTCCCCAGTTGGGGAACACATTAACGTTTCCAGCTGGGGCAGTCATTAATGTTACCCGGCGGGTCAGACGTTCGTGTAACCAGCCGGAGTAGACATTCTTGTCCCTAGTTGAGGCACACATCAATGTTCCCAGCTGGGGCAGTCATTAATGTCCCCAGCCGGGGTAGACATTCATGTAACAGACAGGGCCGTGAGTGTTTGTCAAGTATCAATTATGTGAAGCCAGTGGCGACATAAATAAATCAAATTTTATAAATCGTCAATTAATGTAATTTAAAATGAAAGAATACGTTAATAATTAAAATAACATATACATTTATAAACGAATTAAAATAACTGTAAAAATTGGACCCCTTTGGTGCGGTACCCAAGATGCTGGCAGCGTTTCCTTTCTGAATATATGTAATATTATACGTTGATCTAGAAAGCTGCCAGCTCTGGGGTCGTAATTTTGTTTATTCATTATAATTATCAAACGGCCCCGTGAAGCGTACAGAGCCCAGAATTCATGATGATGGTAACTGAATGGAAATATTAAGCAACAGTAGTGCGTAACTAGGTGATCACTAGTGGCAAAACTTCTTGAAATTTCGAAAATTAGAGGTGTGCTCAGAGTTCAAACCTAAGACCCCTGTTCGACCGATCTACTTTCAAACCGTATTTACTTAGAGGTAAAGTCGACTATCCCGGTTGTAACTATCGGATATAAGGCGTTGAGCTACTCGCAGGATTTCAGGCAACATAAAAACAGTATGCTTAATTTAATGAAATGTTTTTTTTTCTTTCTAACTGGTTCGGCGATATTAACAACACGATAGTTATTTTAGAACATGATGTCGACATCTGACTTTCTTATACTGGTTGCCGTGTTCAGATATTGCGGCGTTTGTAACAAGTAGGTAAAACATTCCATTAAAAGGACTTTTTTTTGGTATCGAGTGGGAAAACTTCAAAGGTACCCGGTGTCATGGGAGCGATTCTCCAGATTATGTGGAATTTGTACCGCACTAAAATCCCCCGGTGGCCTTCCTCAGCGCTACGCGGAGGACTCCGGGATCTCCAAAGAAACGCAACCGGGGTCTTCCTAGCACGGTGCCCATTGTGAGGCTCTTCTCGTATGAGACTCCAAGTCCCATACCTGGTCTTTGCAGTTTTCGGCGGTATGCGGCCACAAATACTGCCGTCCATCCCGGGGTTGCCGTTGGGCGGTTCGAGCTCCCACTCTGGCCGCCCTCAACCCCGAAAGCCATTAAAACCCATTAAAAGGACCTTACTTAATAATAGTCATATACTTCGTATAGTCTTAATTATGGTCTTAGTATTAGCATTTTGTGTTTTTATTTATTTCAATTGTAAGTTCTTGTGTCTTTACCACCCCACTACGAGTGTGTAGAGTGTAGTACTACGAGTGTACTCAGGTAAATACTCTACTGAATTTCTTTAGGTTAAATTTAAGTTTAAGTTAAAAGACGGTACAGTATTGATTTATGTTAAATTAAATAATAAATTAAAAGACGGCACTGTAATGGTTTATGTTAAAATTAAGTTCAAGTTATAAGTTGGTACTGTATTAGTTTATGTTAAATTTAAATTTAAGTTTAAAAAACAGTACCATATTAGTTTGTTTATTTAAAGTTTAAGTTAAAGATGGTGCTGTTTTGATTTATGTCAAATTTAACACCTTTTTAAGATAGAATAGTGGCGTGAAATAGCCATAATCAGGTTAAGTTTTAGTCTCGCATTTGCAAGGTGCAGCAATCTTTTAAGGGGCTCGGTGTTCAATTTATAATTAGAGACTTTCTAATTTATGAATTAATTATTCTTTTACTTTATTAATAATTTATAACTCATGTAGGGTCTTTGTATTGTAAAATTTTGACTTTCGTTAAGTGAGCTTTCGGCTCATACGACGAAATAAATATTTTTTATATCATTTTATCTTCATTTCATTTCGTTTCGTTTCGTTTTGTTTCGTTTCATTTCATTTCATAATAAATTACATCAGAAAATACATGAGCTGCCCCTTAATATATTCAAAGGACCAGTCAAAGCACAACATTTAAATAACGTTCTTACTTCATATAAATAGAGTAAATACTAAAAGATAGACGATACCATTTGCGATAAGTATGCTCGGAAATAAATATGCATACTTCGTCATAATAGTTTTTGTCATTTTCTTATACTTTTTTATAAGTGTACATAATTAAAAATTGTGCTGACAATTTTATATCGCCGTTTATTTTCCTCAGTATAGCACCTTTCCAAAACGGTGGTAGATTAAAAAAAAGTTGACGTTAATTAATAGCTACATAAATAAATCATTTTTGATTAGAAGACATTATTTTGTATCTTGTGCTATTAGTGCAGAAGTTTGTATTTTTATGGGGTGTTATTTGCGCCAAAATATTGTAAAAATTTTATGTTTTTCACTTGCCTTATTAGTGTTACTTATATTAAAAACTACACCAACCTAGAACCATGCAACTATTTAGAGAGGCCACTTAAAAGTATTTTTAAACTAATAATAAAACTGTAATATAGATTAATTATGTATTTTTTTGAAATTTTTCTTGCAAGGAGGCTTTGTTATCGATAAACAAACCAAAACATTTTTTTTAGATTTATTGTCTGTTCGAGCTTCGAGCAAAAACCCCTGGACAGATCTAAATGAAACTTGGCATACTCATAGTTTAAAACCCTAGAAATGGCTTAGTCCCCATGTGGGAACGTAGTACGGCTACGGAGGACAATGCTTATAAGGGACTTTTTATCCCAGTTATAAGACACTTCTTATCCCTGCTTTGTATGGATATTATCCCATGGCATGATAGGTTAAAATTAGTATGGCACCTCTGAAACCACTGGACAACTCTTCTTCCGAAGCGAAGCAGGACAATTTCTTTTCTGTGTATATCTGATTGCTAAACTTCTTTATATATTTCTTCTTCTTTACATATTCCTTCTTCTTTATATATTTCTTATGGACAGAATAATATTAATTGTCCCTAAATGGATAAAGTAAGTCAAATATATCAAAATTTTGCAATGGTATTGTAAGGTTTCCCTTTGCTGATGTGAATACTGTGTACTTTAGTAAATTAAACAATTGTTAAAGAGCATAATATTATTTATGCTCTACTAATATTAGTTCAATAATATCTTGGGAGTATATCGTATTGAAATCGAATTACTTATATGGATTTTCATAAATACTTTTTCATGTTAATACAACTATTTTTTAGATATGAAACCACTGAAGCTTTATAGGTATAAAATATAATTACATATGTACTGTATGAACTTCACAGTTTTTGGAAATGTTAAATCGTAATTTTTAATAATAAACACTTTTAGTCAACACATTTAATTTAACAATAATTTTAACCTGCCTACGTTAATTTGCCATATTGGATAATTAATTAAATGAAATGTATTCAAGGGTGGAAGCCTAGTGGCCTGAAATACAGGCCAAAAGCTGAGCTTACTCACTAGTCTCCCAAAGAAAAAAATATGTATTTTTTTACCTTATTCTTTATTATCTTCATCATTGCTGCCATGACTGTCCCGCTACTAGACCCCGGTCTTAATTTACAATGTGAGGTAGGCCTAGGCCTACTAGGTTCACTACGTTAACAAGGGCTGATGAGAAGACCTTACAAACCTTTTAGAACTTTATCGGTAATCCTCAGGAGTACAGGTTTTCTTGTGATGTTGACATTAGAAGTTAATATCATTTGCTTCGGTATTTTCACGGAAGTAGATAAGTCATAATTAATTTCTAATGTGCACAATTTTTTCGAAAGTTAGCGGCATGCAAAGGATTTGAATCCAGAATCTGTCATTG
>DWJZ01008257.1:0-11488 GCA_018249125.1 Asbolis capucinus
GGAGGGTGAGAGCGGGGAGGGCGGGGAGGGGGGCGAGGCGGGCGACGAGCCCATGGCCGAGTCGCGCTTGGCCGAGGAAGACGAGCCCGACGTGGAGCGGCGCCGCGGCCGCGACAGCGGGATGTGGAGCGACGCCGTGATCACACACTCGTCCTCCGACGCGACGCCCGGCTGGAGAGAACCGGTCGTTAGCTTTCAAATTAAGGCACACGTAACACCTGCTTACTGAGGTTTTTTTGATCGCATACTGTACTACACAGGTATGTGTTTACATAGTGGGAAAATGTTTCTGATGGAAAAATAATTTTTATAGGTGATGAAAGTTAAAATAATAAAAAACGAAAGAAATCCTAATGATAAGTTTAATGACGAGATAAGCGTGAATATTATCCCCGAAGTTGCCCTGAAGCCAGACTTCGTACACCTATGTATATAAATAGTTATATTTTAATATATTCGATTTTTTTCCTTCTAAAACCATATCCAACAGTATCAAATCACAGACGATTGCAAATTTAGAATCGCGTTATTCACAACCATGATGTCTATACTAACGCGACAATTATTTCAAATCCACTGCAGAATGCCGTAAATTCCAAACTCTATGTTTGTGAATACTTTAATTTTCAATGCGTTTGTCAACGACAGGAGCATGTAGTAATTTCATTAATCCAAGGTATTTAGTTGTTGAGCACACCTCATTGTAGTCGCTGGCGGAGTCGTTGGAGTCCGGGGCGGAGTCCGGGCGGCCGGCGGCGGCGCTCGCCACGCCGCTGCTGCCGCACTCCTCGCTACTGCGCACCCTGGAACGGGATGGAGTTCTCATTCATCTACACCGTATAGTGTTAACTAGTATCAGCCACGTCCCCGAATTAAATTACTTATATTTAATAGCGATAGTACAAGTATAATTTAATTCCACTTGGAGGGTCTTGCGTATGGACGTTCAAAGAAGCTTCGGAGCTTCATGACCATCATGTTAGTTAGGGAATACAATGTCAAAGCAAATCATGCTCGATAAAGCTAATAGTGATCACGATACCTGGTGACTATAGTCATGGCGGAGGACAAGGACCCTGAGGACGTGTCGGACGCCGCGTCCCGCGACCGCCGGCTGCGGGAGTACGTCTTCTCACTGAAACAAGGCAACTCTTATTGCGACTCAAATAAATCAAGCTTTATTTTTATAAGATGAGGATTGCAGCCTTCTGTGATTGCAACAATACAAATTTGAGGTACCCTATCCTGCTATTATTATAGCATACTCATAGTTGTTATAAGAAATTTAAAATGATCATAAAAAACAGAACTCATAATGACACAAATAAAGTAAAATTTTCAAATAAACAATATCAAAACTAAATAATATTTAAGATTAAGAAATTAATTAATTAATTGATAATAAATAATTGTAATCATTTAAAATAAATAGCAATTATTTATAATCTAAATATTCCTTAACACTGTTAAAACATTACGTCTGTTACCACATATACAATTGTCGTTTAATGTCATTTTATTATTTATTATTATACAATCTAATAGCCATAATGTACACTTCCAGTTGACACGACCAGTCGATGTCTTTGTGGTCTATCATTTACATACTCAGCATGTGGATATTTGTGTACAAATGAACATAATTCTGCTATGGTACCCATTTCCCTTCTAATATACGTAGATTACGATCTATTATTTACTTTTCAGTGACATTATATTTCGTCCTTTCTTATATCGACAAGATTCAAAATCATCAAAACTGTTTGTCAAAACTCACGTATTAGGTCCTCCGGTGGCGGCGGCGCCGTGCAGGAACTGCTCGCGCGACCACACGCGCCGCGACCCATCCGTCCCCGACGCGCCTGACTCCGCCGCGCTCCTGCAACATAACAACTCTCTCAGCATTCCTTAAATTTTAGTTTGATTTATCCAATTAGCTATAAGCCGGCTAGTGTCAATAGGTATCGATAAACAATAGGAAAATACATATTTACTGACAAATGGTATTATTATTTGTACACAATTTATTATTACACAATTATCTGTACAAATCAGGTCCGATAACTTCGTGTCTTGTTTGGATTATTATCGTAGAATCACATTTCAATGTGGTTTACTCAAAACTGAGAAATTTGTAGTGATTTTTTACAATTATTGAACTAGATATTCCGCATAATATAATGCGCAGGAATGCGACGTAACTTAATGTTTTGCTGCTTGTGTATGTATTTAGAGGATTTTTTTCTCAAAACTCACAGTGTTACACAAATGTCCGACTAAACAGCATAATCATATACATACTCAGCTCTCCTCAGCAGCAAGGAGTCAAGGTGCGCTGGCGAGCTGTGTGCGAGGTGGATGTAGGCCTCGTGCAGCAGGTCAGCCGGCAGTGTCCACAGCTCCGAGTGTCGCTCCACCAGCTGCCGGACTACATTTATCACGTCCGCCCGCTCAGACAGCTGCTCCGCACTGGAAATATATGCATTTTATTCCAAGAGGGTTTTACACGTTTTTCTTAGAAGTCCAAGTAAGTCAAGACTTTCATTAGCTCCAACAGCTCGTAAATAAATAAACGACAGTTTATGATATGTAAAATCGAAGATCGTAGAACGAAAAGACTTTTTTACTAAAGAAACCGCACTGGGTGGCTTGCATGTCATGTTTCTAGTGAGGTAGTTATCAATGGTAACAGTGGTAACAAACCTGGCCGCTTCATTAGGCTTGTTCCGGTGTAGGATATTGGGCGCGAATATGGTGGCCAGGTTGGCCGCGTCCATCTTGTTCCCCGGCTGACGCGCGTCCTGCGAGTGTGACGCGAGCTGTGCGAGGAACGACAGCAGCGCGTTGAGCGTGTCGCGGTGCGCCGCCGGCAGCAGCTGCACGATCAGCCGCAGCGCTTCCCATTGTATGCTGCGGTTGCGGATTTCTGGAATGTATCCATGTATCCCTTACTAAACAAATTTCATGCGCTGAAGTCGTCTGTCGGTTCGCCAGTCACGCCTCAGACTGCTGGCATAGCTGGACGCCTCTTAAGGCCCTTTAGCGTACCGTACGTCCCTTGCTTACCACAGACGACTAATTCAATTAATTATATTTAATCTCGAGACTTTCTGGGTTGATTTTAGAAAAGATTTAATTAAGAAAAGAGGCCCCACTGATGCGATTTCACCCACATGTACGTTATGCAACTACCTCCTACATCTCGCAGATGGTTCTTTATTGAAATTGTAAAATAAACACCACATCGCAAGAGAGTTTAGGGAGAACGGCTAGTATAAAATTTCTTGACCACCTCCGTGCTTCCGACGACAAGCAACGCTGTCGATCCCGGCTGTTATTGTTAGATGCCAGTCGATATGAGAAATAAAAGAACCCCACATAGTCGAGATTGGAATTTGTATGAAGCATCTGTGGCTCAAACATTGAAATACAAATAAACTGTCTGTTACAGCTTTAAATATAAAATGTTTAAAATGAACGATCCAGAATTATACGCCACGGTTAGTCCACATGTCACAGTAAATTTCTTTAAACTTGAGTGGTATCACATGTCGTGGCCTTCTTTCTTTCTAATCCGATAAACTAATTGGACGTATAACAAGGCCTTCACTCTTTAGATCCCACATTAAAAGTTTTTGTGAGAAGACTAATTTACAATTTTTTACTATGAACAGATAAATTTATATCCATTCTAATTCTAGCAGACGTATCACACGTCTGCTCTGCTTAGTTTGGTTCATAATATATCCACAATGACGGGCCTCATAATTGAAATAATATTGGTGAAATTAATTATAAGTTTACTTTTGCAAATCGCTGAATGTCCAGAAATGGGTAAGCTACAAAACGATCCCAAAATGATCTTCACAACATTAGTGTCGTTGCGCAGAGAACAAAATGTCACTAGAGTACAGTTTAAGAGAAATAACAGACTACCACGAGAACAATTATAAAATAGCCGATACCGTCACAACCAAATAAACTTGCAACTAACAGCATATACATAAATCCAGAAGCGGGACAAGGCGTCTAAAGCGGCATAAAGCTAGTGCATCACTTGCGGTGCGGTAATAAAGCGGTAATACCGCTGGCTCGTGACTGAACATAATTTATTGCACCGTTACACATTTCATTATCACTTGCTCCAATTGCTGTAAGTGTTCGGAACGATTGTGAAGAGTTATAACCTGCACCCTCTCAACCTTTATTACCTTTCAAAATCATTTAATATCCGAGAGTCTGGACTTTTGTACTGTTGCGCAAAATGGGTTTCTTTTTGGAATTTTTATTTTCCTTTGCCTTATTATAAGTTCTGTGAACTGTGACCTAAGATCAGTCTTGGTTCTCTGCCCGGTATTTTACTTATTGAATTTAGTGGTGCCGCCCCCATTTCTTTCTTTTGCCAATTGTATGAACTTACTAACAATTTTCATGGGAAGAACCTACCCAAACGGATGCATTAATCATGTCAGAACGAAAATAATAATAATAGCACAATAATTGACAAGATCCTTGAGGGACCCATTGTTAATCAGATTAAGATTGATCCCCTTTATCTTTACTGATTTTTCCTCAGACTTACTTTGTGTTTGCAGAAAGGCAGGATACAAGTCCCTGCATAGCAGTGGGTCAGGCAGGTCCCTCAAAAACTCCTTCAGAAGATTGGCCACGTCGTGGGGACAGACAGCCGAGTCCAGTGCTGATTCCTGTCCCCGCTCCCACTCCTCACGTAACTGGAAATATACACTTTAACATTACCACAAATACAGTAGTTACGTTGTTACGAGACGATAGAACAGGTGCTACCTTATGCATAATATTCTAAAATCAAAATATTCTGTACCTTCTGAAATCTGATTTTCCCTAGATTTTTAGTAAAGTTTTTATTTTAGCTTGTCCTTGCTGTCGCATTACGTGGTAGCAATTAGAACAAATATAATACATATTTGTATTGTATTTTTTCCTACAGGCAGAATAAAATTGAAGAAATTATTACTTTTCACTATTAAAGGATGAAGTTGGGTTACTCTTCCTTCGTTCACCCTTGAAGATGCCTTTTATATTTTTGCTCTCAATTTTCTTACTTTTATTTCAATTGTACTTTTGGTTCAAATACCAGCTGACGGTACTGTGAACTGCAGTCATATATTGCTCCACACGTGAGAACTTCATGATTCAGCCCTTAATTTAACTCGAGCTTAAAAATTGAGATGTTTTCGGAGCTATAAATTCAATTATCACCTCTAACTCCACATTCCGCATAACACTCCGCATTGCCGATAACCAAAAAGCAGTTTCGCGTCGGATTTGAATCAAAATATTTATATACCATATTAAATTTAGCCGTACGTGTTAATGGACTGTCTCTATTTAAGTCTGCGAACGCGGAATTATTCTCCGGCCAATCAGTGGCTATCACATTTATTGCATCTCGTAGAGCACTACAGCGAAGTTGGTAATAAATCGCGCTTCCAATCTGGGTCAACGATGCCGGTGGATTGCAGCAGCGATATGATCGGGAAAACATCTAATTCCGGCGGCAATGTTTTATTCTCCCCGCGGACTGACCGCGCACCGCGCACCACGCACCGCGTACCACGGTATCTGGACTCCTGCGGCCGAGCCCGCACATGATTCGCTCCTAGCAACAGTATTCAAATTGAAATATTGTTTATGAACAACAACAATGTAGGCCGGTGATTTGCCGAAAGACGTCATTTGGTTTCGACGCGATAAAACAGTACTTTAATTTGCAAGCGGCTTGGCTTCGACTCGTGTTTCGTTGATAGCGAATCTCAGCAGGAGGCTACAACATCACAGCGCCGAGCGGGGATGAATAATAATTCATTTTTAAGCTCAGACAACGACTTTAAGGTAACATGTGTGATCGGTGGATATATAATGCGTTTAAATAATTGCAATACTACGTAGAACAATATCATGTCATGAAGACGACGGCGAGTACAAGTAAGGCGGTTACAGTTCCTCTGTCCCTAACGGTGTTTGTGCTATGTCCACAGAGTTGTTCTTGCTAAGCAGACCGATCGAGACTGCCGGGATTAATCGCTAGATAATCTGAAAAGTACTGCCTCCCTCCTACTAGTCGATCATAAAATGTCTTATAATCATATATTAGACTTTCAGTACCAGCGTTGTAGGGACAGTCTGTTGAGTTATCCTCCTTCCCGTTTTTCTTCAATTATCTTGGAGCAGGATATATTGAATGGTTAGGTTCTTTGGTATCATCAACCTTTCCTAGTATATTTTCCTGCTGTTCCATATGTTTAAGGTCTATAGTGTGTGTATAGTGTGTCGGTTTTGTCTTTAAGTACGTCCGCAGCAGCTCAGGTGCTACAAATGTCTACGGGTGGCAAAATAAAAATATCTATGTTTTAATTATTAATTCACGTAACAGTTGATACGTACTTGTCTAACTCTCTTTTTGGAAGCCGACACCCTGAATAAGCCGAGAGTATGTAGGCCATGTTGTCTCAGGTGCGCCAGGCAGGCGGAGACCAGCGCCGGGACCTTGGGCCCGCCCCCCGCCTCTTCTAGTCCCGACCAGCCCCACTCGCCGGAGTCGCAGGATTCACTCTGGAAGACAATAAATAATGTGCGTTGAAAGAATCTGGGAATAATTCAGTGTCGTTTACTTAATAAGGACTTGGGAAGGCAGGAAACTTCCGGGTCACAGAATATCAAGTGAACTACATGTCATATAGAGTTGCCTGATCCATTCTACAAACACGTGACACTACGTTGTACAACTGAGGTTTAATGATCGAAACCAAGTAAGAGTAATAATAGGTGCTCAAGAGAACTCTTCGCATTGATTTGTAGGTAAACAAACACACATAAAAATGTTGCTGGTTGTAAATCAGTTTGGATGTACCAGGCCCGCAGGAGTTCATGGGCGACGAGCGCGGCGGTCAGCAACACCGCTAACACCCGGCAGCGCCTACCATTATTTACGGAGCTATTTCAGTCCGAATAGATATCGGGATGAGCGGGACGCATCATGAGATAAAATTATCGTGGCCTTAATGAAAGCAAGCGTTGGAAGGCCGCGCAGGTAACCAGATACCGGTGACGTCATCGTGACGTCGCGTTACGTCAAATTTGACCTATTGGGGGCGGCGGCGATTGTTTGATCGCAGTCTTTTTCGAGGACTTCGAGCTTACTTTAATGACACCATATGGCTAACGGGCTTTATCGCTTTTTTATGAGAGTATTCAAATGTTCCGCGACACGGCTTCCGTATTCTTTAATTATGCAAACGGATAAATCAAGGTGTGATGCAAACAGACAATACACGAGCGAATGTTCTATATCTACCACGACTCTCTCATTATACAGCTATGTAGTTTTGTGAATGGTGCTATAGTGAAATAAACAAAACGAAAGACCGTTTTAAATATACTCCGAAGGAACTTCCCCAGTCAACCACCCATTTCATAGTACATTATTATTCAACAGGCGAAGCTCTGCAACGCCTTGCCTACTGTCGGAGCTTGCTCTGTTGGTTGTGGTAAAATACGACCACTTACGAAATGTTGAAAAGAATCCATTAATTATTATCTGCCTTATGATGCTCGCACAGACAGGGACGACACAGTCAGGGGCCAGGATAAGTTACTTCATTGTACAGCACGTTCATTGAACCGAGGGTATCGATTCATAATTATACTTATGTCCTGCAAGTCTAGTCCAGTCGGGGATGAAAAAGTGTTTTGGATTATACGTTGATTTCCCGGCTTCAAATCCTCATATAAGGACGCTTGGAAGTAACTGACAGCCGCAGCTGGTGCCATTAAATATGTTGCAATTAGTGCAGATATTCTTTTCAAATAAGAGTGTTGAGGAGTTTCACCGTTTCTTCTTTTTATTATGACACCTTTTCGAAACTGTGATAAATTTCAATTGACGTTCATAAGTATATTTTTAAAATACCTACATGAAATAAATTATTAGAGTTTGAATATTGCACAATTGTCCTAGAACCCGGGTGGTCGGAGACAAGTTCATCATCGTAGTAGTAATCACCCGTCACTCGCCCGGGCTCTCGCTCCGCGCCATACACTTGTAACGCGCAGGCATTCGGCACAACTCTGGCATCAATCATAACACGAGTCTCAACTGTCATTAGGTTGATGTATCGAGCTGACGAATGATCCGCTCCTCGGAGATCGCCCTCAACCCGCGCGTAGGTGGCGCGTCTGTGGCGCGTCTGTGGCGCGTCTGTGGCGCGTCTCGCGGCTAGATTACCATTATATCCAAAACTGCACTCAGCATTTTGATTTGATGTTGTTTAAGTATCGTTACTATTGTTGAACCTTCCTTTCAAATACATTCTGTGTCGATGAAAATACTTCAGTTCAGCTCAGAAAGAAAGTCATGGTAATTTATGAGTTTACTTTCTGCATGTTAATAATGTAAATAAATCTATTATCTATATAATATTATTAGATCAACAACGATCCGCCACCCTCCACCTGACTGTGGGTAGGTTCTTGACACACGTTTTGCCAAGGTTTTTTGTAATTAGTCACAAACTTCGCATTTTACGAAGCTTTACTTTTATGATCATAAATTAATTGCGTATGTTTCTAAATAAGTATTTCACCAATATCGCAACCTTTAAAATTATATAAATTACATCAATAAAAAAAAGCAGGCTCTTTATGCAGAAACTACCCTTCAACTAATCCACACTGGAGCAGCGTGGTGTGTTCTCTAGGCTGCGCAGTGTGAAGGGAGCTCCGTGCTCATTAGTGGCCATTAATAGGTTAAAGCCACGTGACTCGTTAACGAGCAGTTAACGATTGGATTCAGAGTTCCGTTCCTGAAAATCGATTTTAAGCCCTGTATTAAGACGTGAAGTATAGTATGACGTCATCTAACTCGCCTCATCTAGCTTACAGGAGACTGTCTCAATATTCGATAACATGGACAATACCAATATAGTCCGTGTTTATTCATACTGACAAACCAATGACCAAGTGATGAGACAAAACCATATTGTAACAATCGCTGACACCGTGTTTCAATAGTTATTTTTACCAATACCGCGTATCTTCATAGTGAGAGGTTGTTACGGCCTTACAAGATAACATAGTTTAATCTGTAATGAGGTGATAATAGGAAATCTCATAGTCACCAACGCCAGTATATCAAGATGTGAAAAACTACCAAGTATAAATTTGTATGATTTTTTACATAGCCGATAATAGTCAGCTATTTTCTATAGGCATATTATATGTAAATATGTGCATATGTATGTATATATGTACATATATAAATATGTTTAGCTATTGAGTTTTTATAATATCATAATAGGGCTGTTAGTAGAATTTTTCCTTTACTTTCATTAAGTTTTTAAGAGAGGATTTGAATTTTAATTTATATTTAATAAAGCAAAAATCCTTAATGTCCACTTTTTAACACTCAATAACGCACCTAAGTAAGATCTCAGCTGAAGTCAGTCGGTGCGATCGGATGGTAAACGGCACTAGCTTAGTAAATGCCCCTCTTCAGTGTTCATCCGAACAAACGTACATGCCACTGTTGCTGTTCGACTGTTAAATTGGACAGTAGGAATGAATCTTAATGAATTGTAATATATTGTGTAAGGCTCATTCTCCGCTGCACACTTCGCAGTCGGAGGTATTTAATTTTATTGCACCATAAACAATCTCGCGGGAGTCGTTAATAGTTTAGTTTCCGCCGGCACGTCAATCTGGCGGCTCCGTGCTGTTTGATCGTTCAGCTAGTATTTATTAAAACATACCTGCAAAGCGATTGTTTCTGTTAACTTTATATAATTTTTTAAACATACAACGGGTTACATATCCGCTATTGTATAAAATCTGAAAGATAAGCTGAAGGATTTGATTTATTTTCAAACACTTTCCTAATCTAATATTACGCCATCCCTCCAGCACCTCCTAGAATCGTATTCTTCTGAGGAAGTAGTACGCCAGCAGTCCCAGTCTGTGTAGAGTACACCTACCACCCACATACGTGTTAAACTTATTTCCACAGTTTTTTGTATTAAATAGTGGCTACATATATTGGTAACAAAAAAAGTCAAGTTTCAACTAGCGATATGATATATTTAAGAATCACCTTTCCTGTGGATGACAATCAATCCGCATCGGACCAAAGTGGCTAAGTATGCTCGAGGCCTCCTCAGTAGGAGGAGGGACCCTTGCTCAGTAATGCTACAGGTTGAAGACAGTGGCGACAACCGACATTTTTAAACCACCTGATGGTAAGTGGAGAGGAAGTCTTCGATGGTAAAGCGCACTTAATTAGTAAGCCTATTCACTCTTCACTAGAAGACATTGTAATCGAGCAGGATAACCCCGTTTTCACCCCATAGAGAGTCAGACGAGGCAGCGGGAATTTGCTTCTAACACTTGCTGATCTCTGTCATCAACTAAACATAAAAATACTTTGTAAATAAGGTATTGACCTTGACTTATTATCTTCCGGCACAAGAATTAGACGCCAGTACCTTTTTAGCCGAAGCCGCGGCTCGATTTACCGCACCAGAAATACCATACCCAGGATTACATTTAACGTCTGCCGGGACAGGTAGTGACAGCGCCCGGTGGGTGCGCGCCGTCTCTCTCTCACCTCGCTTGGCGAGGAACTTGAAGGTAATTAGCATCATATCATGCCAGAATACAATATCAAAAGTATATTTGGTCTTGAAATTCCATCGTAATGAAAAAACTGTTATTCGCTTATAAAATGTTTTGGTTTCGACTCGCACTCCTTCACCCTCTCCTTTTCACATACATTTAATGCATGAATAGAAAGTGTTATGTCTTTTTATCTTCTATAATAAAAAGCTTTCATCCCCATTTCAATTTCCTCAAGCAATTTTTCACAAAAAATAGCCCATGATTTTTCTTAAGTTCTGTTCTAAGTTTAATGCAAATCGGTTCAGGCGTGAAACGGTAGCAGACAAAGAGACAGAGTAACTTTCGCATTTATAATATTAGTAAGGATTTATTGAAACTAGATAGTGATATTTCTTAGCGTTTCCCGTCAGACTGGTAAATCAGCGCGCACACGGTGGTGGACAGGCCTAGGTGCAGCGCACAGCGGGCTACCCTTGTGTCACTAATAATTTTACAGACATCAAATCATCGTATTGTTTCTATGTACTTAAAGGTATGTACTGAACCTTTTGCTGGCCTGTGTCGATCATGAGTGATCAGAAAAGTTAAGCAATAGCATGCGAAAAGAGTGAATGGGTGACTAGAAGTAAAAAATGTCATGAGCGCTCCCGTGCTTTGGAAGGTACATATGTATATGTATATAGGAGTATGTTGGTGCGGCAGTACAGCGTTAGTATCGATCGCTAATCGAGCGGTTTTCAATGTTTGTTTACACTAATCTAGTGACTTTACCTTTAAGTACAGCGAAGTGATGGCTGGTGATCTCTTCACGCGACTTACGATCTTCTTGTTGTTTCAT
>DWJZ01008258.1:0-11488 GCA_018249125.1 Asbolis capucinus
GAGACTATGTACGCTCGTGTAGGCCGGAAGAAAAAAAGTCGGCGAAAAAAACTCCCGGTACTCTTTTAAAACACAGACTTAAATTTATTATACAAATTATCACTAGTATGACCTGAATTGGGAGTCCATGTATCCTTAATTGGGTTTCCATGTATCCTTGTCATTTAGCTACTCTGCTATATTGCAACATCCCTCGCCTTCCGCATTGTAATCGGACACCAGTAGATAACCACCACAATACGCGAGATTTCTAAAAATAACTAATAGAATACTTAACTTATAAAATAGGTATTATTTCGATATATTTCAACATTCAAGTTGCCTTTAATTAATTAGTTTTTGATCAACTGATTGAAAGTAAAATGTCACAATGATAACATTGTTTTGATAATATGATCGCGGAAAATAAAAGAAGAAAAATCTTTATACATTTACTAGAAATTGACCTCGCTTCGCTTCGGAAGAAAAGTTGTCCAGTGGTTTTAGAGTTGTCATACTAACTTTGAGCTATTATCCCACGGAAACAAAGCATTTTTCTAGAATAAAAAGTATCGTATAGCCATTGTCCTTACATAAGCCACAAACATACTAAATTTCGTCTAAGTTGGTCCGTTGATTTCAGAATTGCCATACCAATTTTAATATGTTATCCTGTGATAACTAAGCCATTCACTGGGATAAAACATATCCTATAACCATTCTGGGGTTTTAAACTACGACTATGCCAAGTTTCATCTAAGTCTGTCTAGTGGTTTTTGCGTGAAGTTCGAATAGACAGACAGACAATATATCCAAAAAAAAATGTTTAAGTCTCTCAGAATTTCAAAAACCCCGTTACATTTGTATTATTAGTATTAATATACATTTTGATCACTATTAATTCAACACTAGCTGTTTGCTTTCTATTTCTGACCGCGCCTTATCCTATCTTGATCACATACGAGATGAGAGTAACTTTTGAAATCACTGATTCATCTTTTCGTGCCCCAGAGGAAGCACAAAAGAGCGAGACCGACAACGACAAGCTAGCCGACAGTGAGTACCTGCACACGCTGATCGACAAGCTTCACATCCTGAAGCAGGAGTTGATATCGGAGAATGAAAAGCTGGGGAGTCCTGTGGACATCAGTACCGTGTTTAGTGTGGAGGGCTACCAGGTCCACGACCGCTGTAGGGAACAGCTGGAGGCTCTGAGGGCGGAGTTTGATGCTTATAAGGTTAGGTCGTTACTTATTTTGGGTTTTGTTTTACTGTGACTACAAAATATTGATGGCCCAATAATCTGCACGGGTCTTTCTTCACAGTGAGGTGGCCTAGAGTATACACCGCGCTGCTCTAATGCGGATTGATGGAGGGGTTAGCGGCCAAGTAAGTGTTGGAAGTTTTTATGCTGTCCGAAGGTCTCCGACATAGTTTATCGATTGCTATCTAACGACATCAACCAGGATTAACAACTTTACGTGCCCTACGTACATATAGACGATAATGAAATTTTGGTCACTAGTGGTCACTCGTTTTCCTACTGACCGTTGTTAATTTGTTTTGAATCGTTCAATATCGAAATAATCCGCTAGGCTATGAACGCTTCGTTATTTTATTTACTTGAAGTTAATACTTGAATTTATTTGATTGTATGTGGCGAAGTAATAAGTTATACTGGAGTGAAAAAAACATAATGATCATTAAATTAAGCCAATAACGAAAGACCTGTTATTCCAGAACATAAAATCGAAGGTCCCCGTGGACTCAAACGGAGAGCTGGAAGACCTCAAGCTGGAAGTCTCTGTGCTGCGAGAGAAGCTGGATACAACTCGCCTGCTGCTCGAAGATGAGAGGAGGGACAAGGAGGACTTTGTTAAGCTGCACGAGGAGGTGATATATGGAAGGAAGAGAAAAAAAAAAGATTTTTCTTTTCAATTAATGCTTATAGTACGGGTTCTTCAGGTACATTTTTTCCACATGATTACTTTCAAGCAAATTTTTCGTGAGTAGCTTCATTTGGATGAGTCGCCCAACGCTTTCTCCTACAAAAATTCTGGCTTGTGGTATCTAACAGAGAAACAGATTCCTTGATCTTAGGAAACATGGTACCACACGATTTGTAGGACAATGTAACCATTAAAGTATAAAAATATTAATTAATAAAAAAAATCATATATTATTTGGTAATCAGTTTTGATGACTTAGTTATCGATATATGTATTGTTGGAAAGGAATGATTGACAATATGGTTACTAATTCAATATATACAAAAAAAGTTTTTTATACTGATGCTTAATTAATAAGCTGTCCCTGTTTGCTTAAACAATAGAGAATTTTTGCAAGAGAAAAAGTTGGGCGTCTCATCCAAATGAAGCTACTAACGAAAAATTTGCTTCATAGTAATTATATAGAAGAAATGTATTAGACGAAGCTGGACTACTACTGCGGCTAGGTGATATATGTAGTATATATTTTTATGTATATTCCGTTTCTCTCATTTTGACAGAACTTTCAAATACACGAGTGTATGTTAATGTTGCGGTTTATATAAAAACTACCATTTTACATGTTTAACATACTAATATTATGGGCTGTAACTGATGTTGAAAAATCGGCGACCCCAGTAAAAAGTTAATAACGAATATTAAGAAAAACAAAAAAGCGAATAACTCAAAAACCACTCGTCAGATGACGCTGAAAGTGTCCTAAAACTAATGGACAAGTATTACCTCTAAAATTAAAATTAAAATCGTAAAAATCCGTCCACCCAGTCAAAAGTTATTCGGTAAAAAGTAAAACGCAAATATTATAAGGAGGAATCATTCGAAAACTACTCGTCAGATGGTGCTTAAAATAAAATGGCACCACATCGACACTTCCGGTAAACAATAACATCAAAAAATACACACAAATTGAGTACCTCCTCTTTTTTTGAAGTTAGTAAAAAACATAGCAATATCGACGACGGAAAAGTTTTAACTCTTTAGAGGAACTAATTTCTTTAGAGTACGCCCTTATTGTTTTCCGTAAAAGGTTTTTTTAATCTTTAAGCGAAACGCCTTTAGTGTGGTTCGTCGTTGATATACAAAATTAGTAAAAATATGTAATAAAAATTAATTATTTTGACACACTGTTTACAAGTTACGTCATAATGAGAAAAAAATAATGACGTAAGCTTTTTTCTTTTGTGTTAAATATTCTCTTGATCAATACTTTATTGTTTTTTATAAACAATAAATGTGAGCATTTGAAAAAAAACGAAGTAGAACTCCACGTAATTTAACACTTTTCGTGAGCTTTTTTTTATTCCAAACCTATTACTTGTCATCTGGTTCCATGTAATTTTGAGCGACATCTTACGAGTAGTTTTTGAGTAATCCGTTATAATATTTAATTGGCCACGAGTACGTTGATAATTATGTTCCCATTTTATTACTTGTCGAAGGCATTTGATGTCAGTTTTTTTTAATTATAAAAAAAGATTATTCACCTACAAACAAACAATAAATAATCGTTGTCAAAACAGATGAGAGTATATATTGTTTATACCGGCTCTTAAACCATTAAAACAATACTCAGAAAATGAAGTGCGAGCAAGAATACCACCAAGAAGTATGCACAGAGCTGCGCGCTCGTCTCGGAGGGCTGGAAAAGCAGTTGGCGGCGCAGCGCGAGAGATACGCAGCGTTACTTGACGAGACTGATGGGTATATACGAGCGCGCGCTGACCGGGCCGACCGCGCGCGGAAGATCAGCGCTGATGACGCGCTCTGGAGGGAGGGTCACTCTGCTATCACGGTTGGTACTAAGAATAATAAATTAATGATTTCTTTTTTTCCTATTATAAGTTCATGTTTGGCTACCTGATGATTAGCGCCGTTGCAGTCGTAGATGGTACAGTGCATTAACTTAGAAGAAACCTATTCTCTCTTGTCTTGACCTACATATATTATATGTAATGATGATTCGAGTTTAAAATCATATCATATTGATTTTGCTTAGTCGAAACCAGTAAAAACCTGTAGTTTCAGTTGTCACCGCTTGTAACTAGTTGAAACCAGTAAAAACATGTAGTTTCAGTTGTAACCAGTGTAAACCAACTGTTTCCAGGAGTCGTCAGCGCCGCCGCACCTGCTTCACTACGCGCACGAGCTGGCGCGCCGTGACCTGGACATCACGCAGCTCAGGAAGGAGAAGCACACCCTCGAGGGAAACTACAGGTCTGTATCGGACATATCAGTTTAGACACACTTTTTTCACATTTTTATAGTGTACCGGGGACACACTTTTTTCACATTATTGGATACTATAAAACCAATTTTTCGTGAGTTTTGTTTGGATGAGACGCCCAACTTTTTCTCTTACGAAAAGTCTCACGAAAAATTGGGGACTCTCATCCAAATGAAGGTACTTACGAAAAATTTGGTTCACATAAAAAATGTATCGGGGACTTCCGGACTAAATTACTTGTTTGCTTTTTTGATATCTTTAACCAGCTACAGTCATGCCTTAAATATTTCTAATGTCACTCTTCGGGCGTCTTAGACTACTTACCACCAGGCCCTGATACTGTTTACTAGGTTATTCAATATTAAAGTATATTATTATGGCTTTATTGTAATTGTTTTCACTTGTATTGTTCCCACAGGGATTGTCAAAGAGAAGCAACGATCGAAAAGGAGCGGTTTAAAGAAGTTATCAGAACTTTGAAAGAGGAAATTGACCGGTTAGTATAAAGTATACACTCAGTGCAAATTAGATCTGATTCATACAGAAATTGACAAAAACATTTTAAATGCAAACAAATCGTGAGTATCCGTTTGCATTTAAAATGTTTAGTATCCACGAAGATATTAGTCTAAAAAGAAAATGACAAGTTTGTATTGTAACAACAAGAAACTTGTTAAATTTGAAGGGAAATATTTCTAGACGGAACTTACACCGAGTATAGAACTCTCTATAACACGGAACATGTCATGTAAAAACAACAAAATAAATACAAGAAACACAGGATCTTTGACCCAAAATTAAGAATTGTTTTTCATATAATGATTTTAGATTTATGTAGACATTCCACTAGTACAAACGTCTCGCTTTGCGTCTTGTTTTATCATGCGTACCAGGAAGGACTGGAATAAGCTACCCGCTTCAGTGTCTCCGTTCTATTACAATGTAAATGTCTTCAAATCAAGAGTGAATAGGCTTTTGCTAAATTTGCGCGTTATATCATCTTGACCACATCGTTGCTTACCATCAGGCGGGACTGTAGTCAAGCACAAATTTATTGAATATAAAAATATACATATATACAATATATTTTTTTCTTTTTTTTTTTCGAGCGTACGTGTAAAAAAATTTTTCTGTAAGTGATTTTAATCACTAAAAGTTTTACAAAACTTTATTTTTAAAACTCTGTTATTTTGTGATACCAATCCTACCAGCCTTCAATGATTCTAAAATATTATCACCATAAACCATTATAATTCTTCTCTAGCACTTAAACTTTAAGTCAGACGAATGTTTAAGTAATTTTACTCTAAATATGTTTCTGATATCCAAAAATTAAAAGCGTAACCCTATTACTGTGATATTGTTGTTTGTCCGTCCGTTCACCGGGACCATTCGGCCGCCTGTCACAGGGTTGTATGTCCTAAACAATGTTAGATGGATTTTTTTACCATTTCTTAAGACAGGAGCCTCGAAGGTGATGGATGTATGTGAAATATGGGACAGTCACGTCGATCTTTCTAGCTCTTTAGCTTTGTACAAACAAACATACATAACAAAACTCAACATGCATTTTTTTTCTGTATATAGAATATTTTTTCAAAATTTTGATGAGGGGGCACTCTAATATTGAGATAGAGCAGGAAAATATTTTTTTGGAATTACTGTCTGTCGGTTTGTCTGTCTGTCTGAACGCACATCACGTGAAAACCCGCGGACAGATTTCGATGAAACTTTGCAAAGTTATTATTTATATCCCCAATTATTTAGCAGTACCTGTGAATATATGTATGTATGTTGTGTTTTTTTTTACATGACTTTAAATCTCGAAAAGTACTTAACATTTAGGATATTTTTATCCTTAACTATACCGGGCTTCCCTTGGGATACGGAACTTAAAAGTGTGTATGGGATTTTTGGTCTACTGGTAATAAAAATACAATTTATTTGTGTAAGAGAAGCTGCGGGTACAGCTAGTACATCATAAAAACGAATATAAAAAAGTATAAATACCGAATATATAGCAACATTTTAAACTTTTATTCCAGACTTCGAAGAATCCAGTCTCGAGAAGGCGCAAATTTAGAATATCTCAAGAACGTGGTAATATCATATGTGATGAGCACAGACTATTCTGGCAAGAAGCATATGCTCAACGCTATAGCAGCCGTTCTACACTTCACCAGCCACGAGACGAAGCTCGTTATGTCCACTTTATGATCAAGAAGACCTCGCTAGTTATGTGCCCTGTAGGGCACTGACACAATACCCCTGTTCTCGATCTTTTATGTCCACTTTGTGATCAACAAGACTAAGATAGATATGTGCCCTGTAGGGCACGGATACACTACCGCTTTTTTAAAACTTTGTTATGAAGAGTGTAGTAGTTATATGACCTATAGGGCACGAAAACATGATCACCATTTTCGATTTTTGTAACGTCCTCATGATTTCAGACTTACGTAGTTATGTGCGGCACGGATACCGTGTATTATTAAAATTTTCTTCTTTTATCGTTATTTAATAATAGGGAAAATTCCAGGCTGTAGAAGGCTGTACGGAAACCTGTTTTTCGAAGTACGAGGGATGTACAAAGCAACGTCTAGGATGGATGGAATTCCATATATCCCTGTATTAAATTATTATATGACTTTTTTAACCACAATTATATACCCACAAATATCTATGTGGGTACTAAAGGTTAATTAATTATTAATAAATGAATGTTTTGGTTGTCTCAAGGAAATTATGTACAAATTAGATGACAAGTAGCTCTCTTCCAACCTCAGTAACACCAGGTCAGCACCGATACGTTACCGATCAAGAAAAATAAAAGAAATAAGAGAATACAAGAGAAAGAAAAAAAGAGAATATGACCCTTGTGTAAATAAATTATAAAATAGTATTGTCAATATTTCGAAAAATATTGTTTCATATACTGTTATAATCATTAAGAATATTGTGGTATTGACATTCCTTGTTATATATTTAATAAATAAATTAATGGAGTTTATTTGTTTTTATTAATTTACCTTTATGTTAATTACTTTTTGGTATCATCATGAAATAAAAAACCAGTTCTGGTACATATTCATAATTCGAGATCACTTTTAAGTATAATACGATTTTTGAATTGATTTCAAGTTGTATTCGATTTTTGAATGAATATTGCCACATATACAAAACAACTTTGGTTTGTGACCACATCAATAGCTTTAACACATTTATGGTCCGTTATTGAGCACGGGTCTCTTTTTAAACTGAGAAAGTCTAGAGCATACACTACACTATATCATATTAGAACTTAATGAAGGGAATTCATTAATGTAGTGATAAAGTAAAAAAACTTTGAATGTAATACATCTACAACGATTTGAAAAGATTTTTTGACATACAAACTTGACACGATAACTACTGCCATCTGTTAGTGAATGAAGAAACGTAAAACAACAAAATATTATGTCATCTGAAAAACCTTTTCACCTTTTTCAGTTTAAAAATACTGAAAAGACATCACTTTTTAACCATCATCAAAAAAGGAGGAACTTCTCAATTCGTGTGTATTTTTGTAAATATATGTTACCTCAAAACTTTTCACTAAGAGGACCGACTTTGTTAAAAATTTTTTTGTTCAAAAGCTATAGTGTCTTGTCGTTCAATGGGTTACGGTTACGTTGACAGTTATTTTTTTTCATTTTATTACTAGTCGAAGTCGGTTTTTATAACGATAAAAAGTTTAACACAATTCAATCAGCACAAGTATCAAATACTTGTGCCGAAAAACCGATGCATTCGCATACCAATTTTTTCGTTGTTGGTTGTCGTAGTCGTGTTTTATGTTTTCTAATTACATGAATACAATAACACTTGTTAGAACATAACTGTAACACGGAAGCGGGACCCTACCGGTGAATGTGCCTCGTGCATCAAAGAATATTTAACCACGCTGTAAACATTAATAATATTAAGTGCAAAATCCCATTGTTCAGTTGTTTAACATCATTTGAACTGAAAGTGGCGTGTGGCGTGCGGAGGACGCTTGTCCTCATCTATCACTGTCGTTTTGAAGATGACGTGGCTGTAGGGTGGCCAAACGACTGTGGGTAGTTTAAATAATTATGTTAAAATTACCATTCTTCGTTCATCAGTCAATCATCTTCTTCCTATACTTCGCCCTGGAGCAGAACGTACATATATTATAATATTTTAAATTTTATGATGGAGTCTGATTGTTTCAACTTTCTTTCTATTCGATCTTAAAGCGGATAATTTTTTTCCTTTCCATTTCCTTCTTGGCAATGCGTGCGAAAAATGGCAACCTTCGTATTTAGGGCAGACTTTCTTTAGGAAACAGTATTAAATTATTCGGTTAGAGTTCAACAAGTATCGATTTTTTTTATCGCAAAACCGGCCTACGAAAGCTTCCCAAAATTTGTCGAGTAAAAGATACGTATTCAAAGTTGTTATTCAAAATCCTCGATAAACCAGACCCGACGAGTCCCTACAAAACACTGAACCGTTTTGCGCTGGTACGATCATATTGATTGTCTCTTACAACTCTTTTGTCTCCCTAATGGAGTGGGGACTGGTTGATTAATGCCCCGGTATTGTTGGTATAATTAGTTCATTATAAACTAATCCAGGGAAACTTCGTTCAGCAACTCGGCTGACAGCTCGCCATTCCGACGTTTCTGATTTATTGGAGCTGAGAGTGGAGTTTTAAGTTTTTAATTCTTATGCTAAGGCAGTTTGTGAAGAGGTATTCTTAGTTTAATGAATTATCAAATTATCATCATTATTTTTATTGTAGATAGAAAATTTACAAGATCACGACAATTCCAGTGGTGTTTGGATTCATTCACGGCCACTCTTTGTGAGTGACGAGGTCCAGTGCAGCCACGATGCAGCTCCATTGCTGATAATTCCAAGGCTTAGTCGGCAACCCAAGTGTCCGAAGTTTTTATGCCACCCAAAGCCTTAAAAAAGTTACTTTTGACACGTCTTTACGGGCCTTCCGAAGTACGGAAACTGTCCTGAATTTTGTCGCTGGCCAATCCACCTGCCGATCGCGTTTACTGTTACTCGAGATTACTCGAGAGCTTACTTATTGGTTACTTATATGGGAATAAGCATTGTAGCAACATAGTTGGAGTACTTTTGCTTTAGGGCTCCTCAGTTACGAGGAAAGTGTTGGGCTTTAAAGGGCACAAGGGAACAAGTATATTGACAAAATATTATGCCTTAAAACGGTCCCTTTCCAATCCAAAAAGTTTTCTTTCTTTTTTCTTTCTTCTATATTCTCTTTTTTTTTTAGCCATGATGCCTTCTGTTCTATCTCGCTTACAGCCTCATCACTCAGTGATTTGTTATAGTCAGCTCACCTGTCAGCAATTGCATCAAACATTGAACTCCCAACAATATTCTCGACAGGACATTTCCCATCAGTTAGATAAAAACTTGGCAAGCTATGCCTTCCAGCCTATCGAAATACGTAAAAGTTGACAATTATTTGGGGAGCATTCTAAGCGCATTTGCCTGCCTCATGCCGGCGCAGTGGTCACCTGCCAACTCATAATGGCGGTGCGCGACAGCTATTGACAGTTTCTTGGCAAGCCTCGATTTAATTACGAGTCACTTTTTGTGGGCACCGCGGGATGTGGACCAGGAGCCAAGCCTGTGGAAACATACGGGCTGATGTTAGTAATGTATTGCGGCGTTCTTCTTTAAAATAAACGCTGAGCTTTATAATAAACGTTCAAACAACTAATGATTATATGAGCTGGCATGTACCTAAAGACTTTGTTTGAGACAACAAATAACTCAGACTCCAAATTTTTTTTTATACTTATTAATTAAGTTAGCGCTTAACTACGAAACCACCTGATGGTAAGTGACGACGTAGTCATTGATAGTGAAGCGCACTAACCTAGTAAAAGCCTATTCACTCTTGACTTGAAGACATTTACATTATATTCAAACGGAATTTCCGACGCGGGCCATTTATTCCATTCCTTCGCAGTACGGATGATGAAGGACGAGGCAAAATGCGACGTACGTACTGGCTTCTTTCTTTAAATAATGGAATGGATGATGATGAATGAAGTGGAAGCCTGTATTTCCGCTGATAAAATAGGAGCCTTCATCCAGATAGCGTAATTACCGGACGGTAATATAGCTGGCCGGTGTGATAAATCAAGTTAAACATCAATGTGTGCGATCGGTAGAAGGATATTCACGCGTAGGCTAGTAGTAAAAAAACTAGAACGCTTTATAGGCAAGTTAACATATATCCACTAAGCGCACCGAACAATGTTATGTAAGCTCGTGGTCCCTTCAGTTATAAAGAGAAACTCGTGTCGTATAAGGGCCTGTCATGTTTCAACGAAATCTTTACACTAATTGTAGTGATGCGTAAAATAAAATTCACTATCATAATCGGCAGCAGATTATCATGCAGAATGAATCTTAATACCCATGTGCGGCAAGGAAATTGGGTAGTTATGATTTGAATAACTGGCGACAGACGTTCACATTAACTTCCCATGTGTTTATAAACAATTTTCCGGCAGTACCAAATCGCCGTCACGGATGTTTTTATGTGGCGTAAGTTACACGTTTTGTCTCCTACTTGCGCTGCATCTATTGGAACTGGGATTGAAACTTGTAGGTTAGTGTGCCAAGTGCCTAAGGCTGTGTCGAGGCGAGGGATAGTATATATTAGGAATTTGGCATACGAGTGACTACATGTGATTTACTTACTTTATTTACTTTGATTTTTTATGCCAAGTACCAAAGATGGCTTCGTCTGTTAGGCATATTGGTAGACTATAATCTATCCCTGTGTCAAATTTCATTCAGATCCGTTCAGTAATTTTTGCGTAAAGAAGTAACAAACAGCCATCCATCCTCACAAACTTTCGTATTTATAATTAATAGGATTTATGAGCGTGTACAAAGACACAGACAAACAGAAAACCAGAATAAAAATCTAAAACTCATGTTTTGGTTTTTATTCCTTAGAATCGGTGGATGGGTTGAAGGTTGGGTCTATGGATGGATGGGTTGCGTTCATTATGGGTTAACTTTACCGATTTACAATCGACATAAACTGGGCTATGAACGCTGTTAAAAGTAAAATTAACTTATCCTTTCGTGAACACTACCTTAACCCCTAGCGTTAGACATTAATATGCAAATGATCACAACTTCGAGCTAGATCAGGGGTGAGCAACCTTTGAATTAAAGAGCCAATTTTAAATTTGAGTTTTGCCGGAGGGCC
>DWJZ01008259.1:0-11487 GCA_018249125.1 Asbolis capucinus
CGTTGGAATTTTTGTTCTGTTTGGGTGTAGTAAAAATATATGTATATGTATGTTCTGATCAACATAGTACAAGCTAACGCTTAGTTTGGGAGTCAGATGGCTATGTGTGAGTTATGCAAAGATATTTTATTTATCGGAAAATTATAATTATTGGCCATATTGTAATTTGTACGCATCAACACTATTTGTAATCGACGCTTATCTTATTTGTAATTTGTCGGATTACAAGGTACGTTTAAAATCAATCCGGACTACCGAGACTCTTACGGCATACTTCGACAAATTCGACAAACTTTGACAAATGAAAAAGGTTTTACAGATCACCGTGGTCCGACTCTTATAATTAATCACTTTAGGTATATGTACACACAATTCTTTTTTCAAAATTTTTTTATAAAATTTTTGGTTTTTACACATATCACTTTTTAAAGCACTACAAATAAATCATCATTAATTTCTAAACACATAAGTAAAAAACAATAAAAGTTGCATCCAGAATCGACCAGCTAAGTTACTCAATTCAATGCTCTATTTATATTTGCAATATATTTATTGAAATCTAAACTACCCAACCGGTCCCCAGCCTATAAACTAGTTGATAACGGTCCTATTGTGTAAGGAAAGCGTGGAACTAAAAGGCTTTTAAAGTTTATACTTGGACAGATATCTGTGGTTTAGTGATTCCGCTACGGTAAAGTGCCTTTTACACTATCCGTTTCGGTATCAGATTTATTATCATCACTTAATTTTGTAAGCGTGTATCGTTTGTGAATGTTGTTGGAAGCGAGCTATTGAGTTTGAATGACAAATTAAAGTACCATTTTTAAATAAAGGCTACAGCAAAAAAAAACATATCTACTGTGTGCTTGTGTGCCCACCTTGAATCATTGTTTTATTTAAATTTAATTATTTTTTGTTAAAGTGAATATGTTAACTTACATTCTGTACAATATTTCAAGCGTTTACCTATTGCTGCAATATCGAGTAAAAACAAGCAAAAAAATCACGTACGTTGCATGAGAACCCCTTTAAATATTTATTTTATTGGTTTTTTGTATTTGTTGCTATAGAGGCAACAAAATACATCATCTTTGAAAATTTCAACTATCTGTCAAAGTACGTGAGATACAGCCCGGTGAAAAGTAAATAGACAGACAGGTACACAGACAGAAAGGCATACAGACAGACAAGCATACAGACAGGACAGCGAACGAACAGGCGGAGCGTCAGTATGGTTCCTTTTGTTATGGAACAAAAAGCAGACTACCCACAAAAACGTACAAGCCAATCGGTAAGTGCACAGTCTCCCTTACTCCCTTATCTAAACTACTAGCAAGGTAGTAACATTATTGTCACAGGCGCATCTAAATCCTTTGACACGCAAGTGCCGTCATAAATCTCTTTATCTAAATGAATAAGTACATCTATTGCGTGGTAGAAGTACTCACGATTGGCGTCTACTATTAATGGCCTACTAATCAGCACGGGTCTCTGTGTTGTGGACATTTGGTGGCACTATATATATACTATATTTTGTAACATATGACTCTTGTCGGAGTGCACAAAAGTTTCGTTCATAGGTTAGAAAAGAGTGAATTTGTTCGAAAGTTCACTATTCATTTAAGTCAATCTCATAATTTCACATGCAAAACATTTGATAGGCCGATTGGTCTAGTGGTTAGTGAACCTGACTACTATACCGGAGGTCGTGGATTCGATTCCCACCCAGGTCAAACTTTTCTGTGATGAACAGGAATGTTTGTTCTGTATGTCTGGGTGTGTAATAGAAATATCTATTTAAATCTGTATCTAAAAAGTATATATGTATGTTTATCAGTTATCTGATCACTATAGTACAAGCTAACGCTTAGTTTGGGCTCAGATGGCCGTGTGTGAGTTGTCCAAAGATATGTATTTATTTATTAAGTGTTAAGCAAAATTGGGATCGGCAAGAATTATTTTCTGAATTACAATTCTTTTCACTGCAATCTATATCATATGTTTTATATAAGCGTAGCTTGTCAGATAGAAAACTAATTATTTATTTTGGAGGGAACTGATTTTTTTTTCACCCCTTACCAGTAACATAACTGGTACAAATACATATGTATATTAAAATAATGTTATTTTATTAAATTACCTATTGCTTTAGCATATTTTAATAAGATGTCTTATCCAAATTAACTTAACATATATTATAATTAAAATGTGAATTACCAAATTAATAAAAATATTATACAAAAAAATTATCATTAAAAATCTATACAATAATAAGTCATATACCTATGTATATATATGTATATACATAGTATATACATATATTATGATTTGTCATTTGTTCAGAAAATAAAATAATATTATCACGGCAAATTTTAAATTAATCTGAATTTTAGTGGTCCATGTAATTTTATACTCAATTAAAATTTGTTTCGAATAAACGACTAACTAAAGGCCACAGATAACAATATTTTATTGATTTTTATTTTATTTGAAACTTTATTGACTACCTCAAACTGATGATACAATGGGCGGATACCTCATGGCATTCTCTGCCAGTCAACCCTTGGAGATGGCCAGAAGTTGTATTTTTTTAACAGTTAGTATTTTATTTTAGTCTATGATATTATTCCGTGAAAATGATTGATCCTAGTTGCTTTGGCAATGTACCGCTTCCCTAAGTTCTTTCTCTTCCTTGTATATGCAGGTCCATTACTTCCTTCCTGGCAAGCAACGCGTTAGTAACACCCCTTTCTGGCGTTATTACCGTCCATGGGCGGCGGTGATCACTTACCATCAGGAGACCGTCTGCTCGTTTGCCTGCTGATCACATAAAAAAAGCATTAGAATTAAACATACTGTACAATTGTGACTGTCCAGTAGAAACATTATTTCAGGTTGGTTAAAAGTTGGGATTTCACAGTTTAAACGCTACCCAACGCTTAAACGTTAATCCAGCGATACTCAAACTGTATGTAACAATTTATAGGACATATTTAGTGCATGATTATTTTTAAAAAAGGAGTAGGTATTAAATTCGTGTTCTTTATAAACATATATTAATCACCTCAAAATTTTTTCCTGAGTGAACCGATTTGATAATTGTTTTTGATCGAAAACTAGTGCTTGCGATTTGGCACCTTTTATTTTAAGCGACATTTGACGAGCAGTTTTGGAGTTATTCTTCCTTTTAATATTTCTGTATTTCTTATATTTCTTTTTTACCCCGTAACTTTTGACTGGGTGGAGCAGTTTTCGTGATTGCTTTTTATTTAATTCGATTCTAAATTATTTAAAAGGTTCTACTTGTCCCGTAGTTTCATGACACTGAGCGATATCTGACGGGCAGTTTTTGAGTTCTCTTTGCAACTACGTTGTCAATGATTGTTCCATTGTATTAGTTGAGGGAGGCATTCGAAACCGAGTTTTTTAATGGTGAGGTACATCTTATCCTGAATAGGATACTTTAAATGTACGATGCAATACAAAATACCAGATTTTTACCAGATTTAAGTATTCGTACCATTACAATTATTTTAATTATTAAATTAATTAGGAATACTTCAACACATATTATATTACTAAAACAAAAGCATTGCAATTTATTGTATTATAACATTTCAATAATTTCACAGAAATAAAGTTATTTTTTTACATAAGTAAATATGAAAGAAATATATTCATTACCATTCAAAATTAAATTAAAATTATAATGCATACTCTTAAAACAAAAGACTATTACTGTAATTTACTTTTCTTTTTTTTTATAATTATTCAAAAATAAACATAAAGTTATAGCATACTTTGCATGTAAAATAATATTTAAATCACATATACCGTCCGGTATTTTGTAAGTAAACTTTGAGAATTGCCAATAACTTCCCGGCTAGCACAACGATGCGAATGTAGCCAGATAGCCAAAAAGTTAAAGTGTCGTTCTAAAAGTGGACTTTAGCATAAATAAAAAGAAGCTAGTGGTTGAGCTACCTTAGTTTACAGTTGAGTGCAGACAATAAATAACCTTAGAGTTACTAAGTTTTAATTGTTGAAAATCAAAAAAGGTTTTTTAACTAATCGTTTGACTTTGGTGCTACCGGAGAGTGAGTCTTAATGATAAAGCCAAAGTCAAAACATTTTATTTCATCATAGGAACATCGAGGTCACCTAATGATAGGCAGAAGATTATATGTATACACAATATTCATACATTCTTATTAGCATATCTTAAAATTGCTAACGGAATTAAATTCCATAACCAATCCCGTGATAGTGGCTAAAGTTCAATTCACTCTTATTATAAAGACACCTACAATATAGTCAAGAGGAACCATTGACTCGGATAAACTACCCCAATTCTTCTATGTACAGAGGTAACGAAGCAAAATAATTAGATTTAAAATATGTCTGCTTTTAATTTTTAATAAATTTCATAAGGAATCCAGTTACAGAAAAAAATTCAAACAATAATACTTACGTCATTTATTCATATTCCTAACGCGACGTCAAATCAAATAATGTGGCACTCTCAACCTACTCATACAGAATCCCTTGATAATATGTTCAACCGAAGAGAAATGTTATTCGATAATTTGAAGAAAACAGCGCAAGAAAAAACCTCTGGAAACACAGGGTGTATTCAAATGAACAAGTTCTCTTGGGACGGCATGCCGGGAGGCCAGGAAAACAATGATAATATTACAAACTTATTTACGAGAAGAATGATAACACTCGTACTTAAGTAATGTAGGTTCCGCCATATCCAACGTGATTGTGAAATGTTAAATGAGTTGATATATAGATATTTGGTGTGAATTAATGTTTTCATTACAATCCGTTTTCTCGATATCCACTAAAATAAAAATTCAAATATCTTAATACTATTTTTAGCGAATAGTGTTTTTATTTTTATTTCTTTCAGTACTTAGTATTAGGGAAATAATTCGAGTAATATGGTGTATTGGTTATCTCAAATTTAGTTCTTATTAACATATCCTATTTAGTTCTTATTAAAATATTCTATTTAGTTCTTATTCAATTTTTATACTTTTCATTTCAACGGTTTTCATTGCCAAGATGCGGACAACAAATATTACAGTTCCAATTCAATATTCAAATCATTAATTTCATCACGCATTTAAATAATTGCATTTTAAACAAACACTGTCATTGTTGTTTATGTGAGGGCACAAGTTCTTCTGTCTTCTCACGTATAGATGAGCAAATTTCAAAAAAATTGTGAACATGTACGTAACCTTGAATATTTACGAGAGGCAGCCCCGAAAGGTTGGCGTTGGGATCGGAATACGTGACGCCTTATGAAATTTTGTCTTTTCCACCGAAAAATTCCGAAATATTACCGAAAAATGGTGGAACGTAACCGGAATATGGAGTCCATTTCACCGGTTTGTAGATTAGCGAACTCACGTATTGTGCACCAGAATTGTGAGCCCCGACATACCCAGTAACGAGGTACCCTCCGCTTGTCTTGTTAAATTGCAATCGACATTTTGGCTCGAACAGTAAAATTGCCGTCGCGAAAATTTGTTTTCTTTTTCTTTTTGTTGTGATAATATTATACTGTTCTCGAAAAAGTATCCGGTTCGAAGGACCAATATTTTATCGTGGAAATTTGTACATATTGGAGGGATAGCAAAAGTTATGTCCTCGGATAGGCGTATCGGTTTATTCTGAGTTACCCGTATAAAATAAATTATTGCTTTATTGCCAAGCGATACATGACAGTATTCCCTTCATTACTTTAAGTAGGTTCGATATTCATTGCTACTTCTCTATATGTATAAATTTGTCTTATTATCGCACTGTTACAAAATATATTAGTAATATATTGACTACTATAGTCGATGTTAGTAATTATTAGGACATTTGGGTAACATCCCATACAACTTTGAATTTAAGCATTTTATACTAATGAGGTTTTATTTGGCAAACCTCCATTAGATATCCTCGGATTCTCAATACAAATAACAGTGAAGTGTTTGATTTGAAGTCATTTCAGGGGTGTTGTAGATCAGGTATTTTATTCTAGTGTACTCTATTGTATGGGGTGGTTCATAAGTAATTTAAAATTAGGATCTAACAGAGGATCACTTGTGAAATATTGACATTTACAGGGATAATTTTAACGACATGTGAAAATAATTATATTTAATAAAAAAAAACTATTAGTTGGCCCTAAGTATGGACTATGAGTAGAAATAACTCTTAGTAAGAAAACTATATAGGTCGTTTCGATCCTACCTGTTTAGTTTTCCTGCTAATAGTTACTACGATTTCTAATTAAGTTATATTAATGCTAAGTCCTTCATGTCTTAAAACATAATTTCAATGCATTAAAGCCACACAGCTTTCGTTAAGACTTTTTTTTTAAATTTAGTATTCTCTTAAAGCTTGTGCAGTGTTATCGCAAAGAAGTGAAGACGCTGAGTAACTGCGGAGTGGCGTGAGTTTTATTATAAAGTGGATTACAACTGGCTTCCTTCTCTGCCCTGTCTCAACACTCGAGACAATCAACAGCGAGAGATTACACACGTAACTGTGGAAAAATTGCGTACAATAACGTGTAGACATACGGACCTATATTACGAATGGGTCCGCCTCTTACAGCTTCATTATTACCCTTCTTCATTAACGATAATTTGTACCAACAGTTTATACCTAGTTGCACGGATTATCTTCATAATGGGACTGAAATGGCATAGCATGGAAATATATTAATATTTGCTATCCGTGCGATATCAGATTAAGGAGTTATCCTTATATTTCCACTAAAAAGTATAAGGGATGAGAAAACATTAAATAATGTTATATATATAATACAAATATAAAGCTTAACCTCCTAAATTTTGAATCATGTGAAAACAGAAATTGACAAATTAAATAATAATAATTGCTCACAGTGATAACATGTAGTGAGAGTAGAAATGAGTAGTAACTCGATCGGTGCACTGCGTTGGAATTATCCACGGTTTGTATAGTAAAGTGCCTACGATCGCCTTCAAGTGATCGGGCGAGCGAAGGGATATGCAAGTATTTTGAGAATTTTCGTTCTTCGAACGTAAGAAAATCCGTTGATTCCGCTTGTAATCATTAGATAACAATCGTAATGTCATTTTAGAGGCTTCTGGGCAACAGGAAACTTCCGAAAATTTGGTTGTTTGTTATTGCGAAATATGCTGTAGGCTTTCCTTGTTACAACAAGAAAATTGTGCTGAATAGGAAGCCACTAATGGACTTAAGCCAACTTAGCTTCAGCTGTAATTATGTGATAGGTAATTTAACTTTTTAGTAGGTCACACTAACCTATTGAAATTTGTTTAACATTAATATTCTTGGCAAGGATTTGCCTGAAAGAGATTACGGTATTAGTAATAAGTTCGCCGATTGTAATAAATTTTGTAATTATTTTGTACATATTCCTTTCGTTTATTTGTCTGCTTTTAACAGAGCACAAATTACAAAATGGTCGGTTTTACCGCTTGTCGCCGCGGCTAGCTACTCGTATGTAATCACAATCTTCGTGCTAGTCACGTTCCTACCACACTGATAAGAATATTATGTATACGAGGTGGGCACACTCTGGTACGTTTAGCACACTGTGCGCACTTTATCACTGTCCAAGTGGTTATGCTCTCCTAGTTTTAATTAGCGTTAGTGGTATATTTGTTAACCAGATAATTAGTAAGTGGGCTCATACTTTTATTCAATTTTACTTGCGACATTTTTTTCTTTGTCTGGGTGGAAAGACATATTTATGTTATTAGTATATGATTTTTAAACTCTACTCATCGTGGATTGTGTATATTGCTATGTTACGGGTACTAAGGATATCCATATGTTTTGGCGCCGATATTTCGACCCACTTGCATGGATCATGATCTCGGATGAACTGATGAACTGATGAGACTAATTTTAGTTAAATTGCTTAAAACTTCAGTTAATTGAGATTGCCATATTCAGAGCTTTTATTCATAATTCTATCCTCCTTAACATATAATCTACTCTACTCTAAGCAAATTGCTATAATTTCAGTATTTATCGACATACCTACAACTCTAACAAATGCATTTACATTAACGTAAACACGAGTTTAAGTCAAAAGTTGAAATAAGTGAAATGAATAAACAAGTCTGCTTATTTATGTTTCTCATTAGGAACGAGTTTCTGAAGCGTTGCACTTGACGTCCAATGAATTAAGGTAGAACTGCAAATATTCTGCTAGTTCTCTTAAGTCGCTTTAGGAATACAGAGCAGTGAACTCAAAGAAATGTCAACATATTTACATTTACAAGTTTGAAATATTAAAATAGGTGCACACTAGACATGATCAGATAACGTTATTAAAGCGCCTCATACCTCAAAATACCGAAATTGTATCAAATATCTCGTATGAACAAGTATTTATTGGCTAAAATTGTGGTTACATATATCTTAATCTAGGTCCAGTCACAATTTATTATTAGAAAAGGTGTGCTAATTAAATTACAATTCAAAAAATCATGTCATTACGGCATACGCCATAAATTAAGGAAACTATTAACATTTTCATTACTTGAATGTAAAAAAGTATTAAATAATAAATAATGTATAAATAAAAGTATTACAAGCAGTCTAATGGTCGGTAAGTTGAGCGTTAATACAAATCAAATTCAATCGAAGGTAAATTCTGTATTGATTAAAAAATTATTGTGTCTATGACAATTGTAATAATTAGTTCACAATAATAATTTTTGAGCATACATATATCTCAGCTGTTAGATAAGCTCAGCATGATTAATCCAGATCTTGTCGCTATAAGAAATCTTATTTCAACAGAAAAGCAGAATGTTCCAGCATTACTAAACTTAAATGAAACAGTTGATACGTGAAGAATGAAATGAAATGATCTATGAAAATATAAAAATCTATGAAAATTAGATCTATTAACAAAACGTGAATAGACTCTTAAGCATGATTGCACTATTGAACATACATTTAGAGAATTTATAAAATACTCAGAAATGCGAGCAATGGCACTGTAACACAAAATGGATGCAAGCACTTACATATGTATGTCAAAAAGATGCCAACCAATGCAACCTCCACTGGTGTTGTCATCAATAGGCAATTTAATTCAGAAGTCTGCATATATTATGGTAAGAACCAACATAAATTATGTAACTGTCACAAACGTTTGTTTTCGTTATCCATTCAAGACCCAATGCGTTTTATAAAGGCGAATAAATTAGGTTGGAATAAGCATCTTGGCAAATGCATGGCAAAAGTTTTCTTACATTGCCATAATTGGCATTGCCGATACAGAAATAACTATCAAGCATTCTGTTCCATTAAAGATACATATCTTCATGCAAATATCCTTATAAAATTAATACCAATTTGCTAGTAGTCGATAAAATTACAACTAAATTGCCACAGGTTACTTTTAACCTTTCTGATATTTTAGTACCACACAATATAATACTAGATGACATATTTTATATTTCTAGTGAAATAAGCATTTTACTATCAGCCGATGTATAAAACGTTATTTCATGAGTACAAAAAATTCATACATGAATATATAAGACTTGGCCATGCAAGTTATAATGATATAAGTAAATATAATCTGCCACGAGGTGCAGCATATCTTATGCTGCATCACGCCGTGCTGCAAAAACAAAAGAACAGTATGTAATGGATCCGTGAAAACTTCTAATAAAATTTGATTAAATTATATGTTAAATGGACCAGTGGTCCAACCAGAATTATTTGATATTCTATTGTTATACAGGTTAGACAAGTATCTTTTCATTTGTGACAGCAGGCATATGTTTAGAAATATTTTATTTTCAGAAAATCAACGGCCTTTACAAAATATTCTTTGGAGAGATAGCCCTGATCAACAGATTCGATGTTAAGAATTAGATACTGTCACTTATGGACTAATGGCTTCATCCTTCTTAGCTATAAGATGTCTTAATGAATTAGCTTATAGATATTCTAGCTTTACATGTCATATTTAATTCTACCTGTTGATAATATTTTATATACAAATAATAATTTAGAAACAATAATACAGGTCAAACGGCCAGTCATTAAATGGTTAGCTAAAGGTAGTTTTACATTACACAAATGGTCAGCCAAGGAGGCCAATATTTTATTGGATATTCCAGAAGAACAGCAGCTTTTTGAAGTAAAACCAATTCAAAATAACATTAAAATTTTAGGTCTGAGTTTTGACATTAATTCAGTCTCGGATCAGAAGTGTTATTACAACTAAAGCTTATACATATATCAATTTATGTGTATACTTTGTAACTAAAGCGATTCATTTAGAATTGGTATCCGATCTTACCACCGACACTTTCTTGGCAGGCTTTAAAAGATTTAGGGGAAAGAGAGAGTCTTAAATTCTAGGCCACTAACGCCTGTCTTCAGATGTTGATGATTTGTCATTTTTATTCTCAAGTCACTTCTTGACCGGGGGCACCCTTAAATTGTACTCCAGAACAAGATTTTACCAATATACCTGATAGTAAACTCAATTTTTGGTCTAAATGTTCAGCAATCAAACAGCCATTCTGGAAAAAATGGTCAAAACAGTATTTAAATATGTTACAAAATCGTCCCAAGTGGCAAAAAAACTTACCCTATGTAAATGTAGGTGATTTTGTTATTTTAAAAGAGTTGCTGGTAGATGGCTAGAATTACCAAAGTATTTCCTGGTGCTGACGACAAAGTTAGAGCCATGGAAGTCGAAAAATGTAATGGTAAAACTCATAAAACTTCCATTATCACGATATGTATCTCGCCTTTACACTAAGTTTATTACAACGATATCCCTAATTCCTATGTTATAAACATAAAACACTCACTGTTTATTCAACTTAAAATGGCTTTGGCTCAATTTATAACCTTTTGTAATAAATAATAGTAAGAAAATGTACGCTGATATTGTAAAATTACTCATGTATAGTAAATTTAGACGCCTACAGTTTGAGAACATGTATAAGACTCTATTTGAATACGAAGGTATTGTTATTGCTGGGGATATGTTGGAATGTATTAAATTATTTAGTATTTTCTACCTATGCGAAAGATATTGAATTATCTGTCCTTTACTATTCTATACTGTCATAAGTATTGTCTGTTCTTCTCAAATAAAACTCCGCTCTGAAGACACGGCCCGATGATTCCTTCCGAATAACCTCTTTAATCGAAAAAACCTCTTCAGGACGTTCGGGAACTAAGGTTATGATCAAAGAATGAGCTTAGTATTGTAGTAGCACAAATACATGTCATCACATCAAATTGCCTACCTGTTAGTAATATCAGACATCACCACGTTCCCGTCTCGTATAGGTAAGATATCCTATAACGCTTACTGGAATCGCGACTGGGAACGCAACCCGACGCCCAAACTCAACGACCTAAGATCGGCCGGTCACATCCTAGTTATGTGGTAGAATTATAATTAATTATAATATAATTAAT